>JABFOV010000513.1:0-11622 GCA_022817685.1 Aradophagus sp. ZL-2020 | reverse complement strand
ATCTGAAATCAAATCCTGTGTTTTCTTCGACGCGTCTTTAAGTTGGTCAGAAAATGAAACAATGAATCGACTGTCATTTTAACACGAAGTCTGGGTGATGAACTCAGGAAATTCGATGACAATGTTAAAAAAAGTTAAACAAGTTAACAAAGAATGCAATATCTAATAAAAATCTGGCCATTTGTGCATTGTTTAATGTCAAGTAATCTCGAACGAAATATTGTTAAAGATCAGTTTTTGTTGTCGATCTTTAAAGCCAAACTAATCTACTTTTATGATTAACAATTGATAACCAAAGATACATATATAATTGTATATAAAATATTGAATACAGTTAAATTTCATTGAAATTTGTATAATACTCCGTAAATGAAACACTACTGAACTTATCTTTAAATAGAATAGGCGCAAATAGTATTGATATAATAACAGTATGATGTAGTAAACTTATAGTAAATGTAGTAAAAGGTAATAATACAATATAATAAATACATAACAATTTATTTTAATATATTATTATTGATAATAAAATATTATACCTATATATATAATATATTATAAAATTACAATAATATTTGTAGTACAGTTGCTGCATTTGAATGGATGAGATATCTTAATCAATCCACGCGAATCGGTTTGACTGAGTTGAATGGAAGTTTCATCAGATACGCCTTTTATCGGGGAATCTGGTACCGGGGTAGAAACGGCACTCGTGAATGAAGTAGCGGTTTTCGTTGTCTCGGAAGTGTCTCCATTCGTAAGACATTAAGTGCCAAGCGTGTAAATATCTAATCGGCCCAACTCGTTCATCGAATGCACGTGGAAGTCATGAAAATAAAATATCGCTTCCTGGCATTCTACTTTCGGCATTGTTTTTGTTCCCGTTTCTTCAGCCCAAAAGTCGATGCGTACTTGTGCCGATCGATGGCTTTTATTTTTAATTTTCAACTCAATTAGGCGTTATTGAATAGGACTTCTTTCAAAATCACTTAGAAGTATAAATAGAAATCATCAATAGAAGTCGACAATATCCGAACGAAAATAATCGTCTAATTAACGACTGATTAAAAAAGTTTAATTTACATAATAATTGTTTCTCTCTAATCTATTATATTATGTAATAATAAATATGAGCAAGAGGGCATACATGGCATTTTCGAACAAATTTCTTTACTGCTATCACCCATGTGGAAAAACGATTTGTACGTTTTATTAACCAGGTAAGCAGGATAAAGTCATTAAAAAATATTGCACCGTTGAAAATAAAAATTAAATGACATGATGAGTTTTATTCAATAAAGTTTTCTATTTTTAATACTAAGTAATTAGGAAAATCACCCAAGTCGTAATTTTAACAAATTTTCTTATTAATAAAAACTAAAATTAATATCCTTTTGATATTAACAATTTTGTAATAAGTTTGTATGTTTACAACTTTAAATTTTTATGTTATTTTTATTCAATTTATGTGTAATTAAAAAAAAAGGCCAAGTGTATATAGTTATTTAATCAACTATTCTTGTCCATGTAGGTTAATGAAAAACAAGAAACGTTACTACTTTTCAAAATGCAAGCACGACCCCAGTTCAGAAAGCCGTCTGCTGAAAATATTTTCTCCGTGTGATTCGAAAGATGCTTAGTCCAACAAAACGCAAAACCAAACACTAAGCTGTGCGAAATCTAATACTTAACATACCAACGTCGGGGTTAAGATCCTATTGTCGTTATATTATCTGAAAAGTCGACTGATAAATTTGCTTCTCACGACTGACCGAGATGATACCAGAAATTGAAACAGAAGAAGAATCGGCGTTTTACATTTTGCTGGGTGAAGCGCGATTCCAATGACAGACAAAGCTAAAGTCATCGTAACCTTGCTGTTTGCATTTTCTCGTATGGCAAAGCGTTACGACTTTTTTAATTTCGACTTTATTTATTTAATTTTTTTTAATGATTCAAAAGTTTATGTTTCTTATTTTATTTTGTAATACGAAAAGTAATTGTAGTATACTAATTTTGCGACTTTTGTATTTCTTAAAATAAATCCTCGTGAGTTGAAGAACAGAAAAGATAATGCGAATATGATTTACCTTTTGGTTGCGTTTACATAGTTTATATCGTGGAGGCAATGATCTCAGTTAGAAACATTCGAATAAACACGTGTTTTTAATCGTATTCAAGAAAAACAAAGCGTTTTGATTATGATGTCACTGAATATAATATGCATTGTAACTCTAATCAAAATCACCCTAATTATTTGTTATCGCTTAAGTTTTATTAAACGTGAAATAATAGTTTTGTTTGAAAAATTTGTTTCAATGCTCAAAGAAAGTAAGTAAATTTATTTTTTCAATGTTTATGAGATCAGATTCGATTAGTCTATAATAAGAATCCTTAAATCCTTAACTTTGGTATTTTGAAATAAAGCAAAATGTTTACTCGATCCTATCGACGAGTAGACGAATCGAAATCAATTTTTATATTATCAATACACTATGATATTATCAAAAAGTCATTTCTTATCATCCGGAATAAGTGATACATACATATATTTAATTTGACCGATAATAATTAACCTGCGTTAATTATTGTACAGAACAAAAAAAGAATTGAGAAAATTTCTATGTTTCATTATAAAGCTGTTGTATGCTTTCGTGGTAAGCAAAATTTAATAAGTCGCATAATAAAATTGACGAGCACAATTGTGTATGTAATAATAATGTTTTCAAAGACTGACATTTCCACTGATTACTTTACTATGTAACGCAATTAAAAACTTCCTCATAAAAGTATGCTTTATGATGGAATATAGGAATTTTCTCAATTCTTGTTTCATCGTGCGCCAAACTTGGAAACGCCACCCATTAAACCCTCCTCGCCGAAAAAAAATTAAATGAATAAATAAACAAATTAATCTTAAATGAGAAAGCCAGCGAAACTCAATCAACTAACTCATAGAAAGAAAATTACGATAACTCACTACATATTCTCAACCGCGTTGTTTTGGAGCTGGTGGTGAAAACGAGAGGTCGACATGATGAGTGGACGCGATTTACTGTTTCGCGTTTGACATCGGATAAATCGTGACTGAGAGTAAGAATAGCAGAAATGATAGTCCCAAAGGTGATCGGCATTTCTCCTCCAGCCATTCGACCCCTTCCATTAAAATTTTCCCCTTCTTATGACGTTACCTATGAGTTAAGTTCCCCACCCCGAGCAGCGCTTCTCTGTGTCCGACGTTCATTGGCAAAACATTTTTTTTTTCCTTGTCCCCCCTTCCCCCGTCTGCGTATGCCCGTTCGGGCACGCGGATTAAAAGCTGGAAGAAGTAGGACATTGTGTTTGGCCTCAAAAATAGAGGCAAACAAGGATAAAGCTTTATTTATTTATGGCGGCTTGACAAATGGACAAAAGTATTTGGTTGGTCGGGCACATTAACTTGACAGTGTCCCAGGTATAACGAGTACTATGAGATCATTATTACGGATTGCCCGAAATTAGGGTCATTCTTCGGCCCGATGACGTCACTTTAGAGGGTTATTTCGAGTCCAAGATGACGGACAGGTACAACTTCTTGCCAAGATGACGTAGTTCTTTGGCGAATTGTTGATTTTTAGTATCAAGTGAAATCGAATGAAACTACTTTTTTGAGAAAAGGAATGCGTTTGCAGATAATGCGATATTCTTATACTTTTCAAATGGGGTACTCAGAATTGAAACAACCAAAGTTTTAGTTGAAAACTATTTTAACTGTAATTTGAGTTACTCTTAATGAAAACTTAATTAGACTGGTTGTCTAAAAGAAAATATTTCAAATAGTTTTTTTTGATACAGAAAAATATTGAAAATGACAAAATTTTTATTTCCTTCGATTCTTTTCATTTAAACGTTAAATTTTGATCACATTCTTATTTTTATTTCATTTTATATCTATATCGAGATAATTAATCTGATTTTAAATAGAATAATAACAATTTGAGTTAAATGATCATTAAGAAAAAAAAGAATATACTTTCAATATACTTTAAATTTAAAATACATATTATATAAAGTAATTAACAAATCGAAATTTGAACAAAAAAAAAATAAAAAACGGAAGAGAAAAGAAAAACATGATTTATAACGAACAAGGTAAAAGGAGCTTTCTTATTTAACGAGCTAACCGTGTCACAATTAATCCTTAAAGATCAGAATGGCATGAATGCACATCTCAATTTCAATGTCCATTATCCCGAGTAGAATAAAAATTAAATGTTTATGCAAAAATACGAATTCCAAAAAAACCAAAATTAAAAAAGAAATACGAAAGTCAATACGAATAATTTATTTTACGATGGTTTTCTTTTTATGACTCAATCATTATCTCCGATGTTGTCTGAAAACATATTTAAGCCTTGTTTCGAATGCCAAATTCTTTAAGGTTCTTGAAAAATGAACTGCTTTGCGAAAAAATAGATTGCTATCGGACAAATCCCTATTTCAAGGGTTGAGTTCCAAGGGTCAGTTTCTCTATCTCAATAACTGGTTACTATTTACTATTTCACGTCGTGACTCATGCCGAAGGTTTACTCATTTTCAGAAATTTCGCCCAATAAATAAGAAGCAGGAGGAGGATAATGGTAATGAAACGATAATATTCCAACTATCTTGCGCTTGCGCGTGTCAACAATACATATCAAGTCTTTAACCTGAATGTAAATAATTAATTCGCAAGAATACAAATGTTGACGAAAAGCGTTCAAAAGAGGTGCTCGTGAATTTTTTTCTCCTACCACTTTACCACGAAAAAATGACTCAACTGAAAACTGTCACCATCGGAATTTTTCCCAACTTTTGTTCGGTAATTTAGGGCACGTTTAAACTAAACGGAGGTCGAAGCAGTTTCGTACAAAGTGGAAAATTATTGTTTTCGGGTGACTAAAGATAAGATTCGCGGTTGAAACCTCAATTCATATAACTTAACTTTGTGCCCTGCATTTATTATCTCGTGACGTTTCAAATATACATGTTTTGTAAAAATTATTCACTACTTTTATTTACTTCGAATGTTCTACTGATCTTTTAGTTCCAAGATTATCTCCATTATTCCACTTTAAAGGTACAAATTAGCTGTGTGAGGAAAATTGCACCTACACATTGCACCTCCAATACTATAGACTTTACATAAAAAATGCATGAAAAAAAATTATTATTTTAATGCGTTTGTACACTCATATAAATTTAAATATACTTGCAGTGTACTTAAATTTAATACAAGGACATTCAACTTTGTCAGTTTAATTTAATAATGAAAAAATTTTTAATTTGCTAAACTTGAATCAATGAAAGGAATCGTGAATGATAATTGAATTGGCACTTAAAGGTAAAAACAAATGACTCGTCCAGATGCTCTGATACGACACATGCAGCTTCCGTCGAGCTTCATAGAATTCTTTCAGCTTGATTGCGCTTCTTGACACGTGGCACACATCCTACTACGAACACTTCCTCTCGAAAGCTAATCTCATTAATAAACTGCAAGAATTTCGAACCCTTTGATTGACACCATTCACAGTTATTCGTTTCAAGGAACGGCCAAGTTTCGCACTTTTGCAGTGCCAACTTCTGCCGTGCGAAAGATACTTTTTTTTTGGAATTGTAATATATTTTAAAGAGCAATGTTTTTCGAAAAAAAAATATATATATATATATATTCGTTTGCATAACATTTGTATGTAAACAATCGATCGTCCTTACGATTATACTTTCTCTTCTTTTCTGTATAAGATGCCTTTTTTGGCAAAAAAAGTGGAATTACAGTTGAGGTAAGTATTTGGTTGTTTTTGAACGAGATTAGGGGCTTAATCCTATAAGTATTTCAGCTTTGTAAAAACACCAGCCAAAATTATATTTTATTTTCATGCTACAGTGCGTCGAGCATTTTTTATCTTATCTCGTTGAAATGTTTTCCAAAAAACAGTTTAATTGGATTGCCATTGTTTGCAAAAGTAAAACTTTCGACCAGTTTATTATTTCCCTTAATTAGCACATTATCGATATCAATAACAGTGCGAATATCGCTTTGACGTTGACTGTTTATTTTCATCAGTGATTTTGCAACAATTCGAAAAGTATTTCGATAAACATTCCGATTTGATCGAAACAGTTTCGACCACAATTGCAGTAAACGAAATCATAAAATAATCTCAAAGGCGATATATTTTCTTTTACTTTCGAATACACCATTTAATTTTCAACAGCAATTTTCGTATTCCAACTTTACTTTTTTTACGAGTAAATTCGTATCATTTTTTTGTACTTTGCCTTTGCAGGTTATGTAAATTTTGTCAACGAACGTTAAATTTTTCCTTGTTGCATACTACTTAAGCTTTAATGACGTGTACTGAGCGTATTTCCACATAAAACGTGTAATTATTTAAGTATAACCCTATGATTGTTAGTGAATGCGATTATTTTTTTTTTCTTTTCTATGAGTAAAACTTTCTACCATTTAGTGTAAAGAAAACCTGTTACAAAATCGTAATTTGAATCAAATATTATTCATTAAATTCAACCTAAAAACCGTTGATTTCATACTAAAGAACGGTAAATATCATATTTATCAAAATTATTAGACTAGACAAAGCATTATTCAAGGCCCGAATGTCTTAAGACAAAATATTTATAGACACTATATAAATTATTATACTTGTAATTTGAAACACCCTTCACTTTGCTTAGAGCAATGACCGAAATATGAATCATGTGCATAGCTTGTACCACAATACATATTAGAAGTCGGAAACTATAACAATGAATTATTACGCGACGTTAAAAGAAATAACACTTTGGCCTAAACAATAGAACTCTTGAAAAGAAAATGTTTTACAAATAAAAAGAAATGTTTTAAAAATATTTTGCAAGTTTTAATCGAAATTCAATTAATTCTCAAATCATTTTATGAATATGTTATCTATAGTTAATTTCTTATCACTAGAGAATTTACTTCTGACGGAAACATTAACTTCTAAGTACACATTGTTGACATCTACCTCTCATTAAGCATGCTATTTTTATCTTTTTCTCACGTGTCCGATTATCACTCTACTATTTTCATTGAGTAAGAATATTTACAATGATAAATAATCCATGTTAGAGAAGTAGAAGTATCGATAGAAATTGAACATTTAAAAACACGTGGTTCATTTACTTATATGTCAAGTCCACAAATTATAGATGTAGCCGTAAGATCACATTGTCACTTACTAAATACTTTCAATTCCATAATAAAACACTTTCGGTAATAAAACTCATTCTTTTTCATTGAATACTTAATTGTATAAGTAAACAGTCAACCCTGATGAAAAGGAGACCGAATATTCCAAATGACTGGATTGAAACATATGAACGTAAAATCAGTGGAAGCAGCAAGACTTACCCAGACATGTGAGCCGGCGAGTGCGGCGTGCTCGGGTGTTCGTGTTCCTGATGATGGGTCGCGGCTTGGTGGTGACCATAAAGGTTCTCCATGTAGAGCTGGTCGCTGACCCTGTCGTTCTCGGATATCTGGTGTGCGGCCTGGAGCGAGGCGGGTGGTTGCATGGCCGACAAGTGAGTGAAGCTCTGCAAGCGTGCCTGGTCGTTGCCAACGGGGCTGTAAGTGCCGTCGTTATGGTGGGCGTGCGGCGAGGACATCTGGTCCTTCTGCGGACTTCCGCTGGAGCCGGGCGAGCTGCCGTTTCGGATTGGTCGGGGCGACGACGCCAGTTCGGCGCCGGTGCGGATTTGCTGCTGGAGGTAGCAGCCGTCCTCGGGCACGATGTCCTCCAGGTGGTGCTGGTTCGCCGGGTTGAGACCATGTCCCACATTGGACAGCAAGACTCCTATGCCGTTTCGCATGGTGAAGCGCGTTTGGTCCTCGGCTTGGTCGGCCAAGTGTTTTTGGTGGTGGTGCGAATCGGCGCCCAAGTGTTGGTGTGCGTGGCTCTGCGTTGCCGAGAGCGTCTCGTTTCCGAATCGGTTCATCGTGGACTGAGACATATGACTAGCGCTATGGCGAACCGCGGCCGGGCCCAACGCTTGACTATCCCCACTCTCGCCGGCAATTTGAGCCTCCGTACCGAGTCTAACGACGTATTGATGGGATTGATGTTGATATTGCTGATGTTGCTGGTGGTGGGGCTGGGCCACCTGTTGGCCCTGGCCCTGCTCTCCTGCGTCCCGCAAGTTCCCGCCCTCTGACATGTAACTCCTGCGCACAAATTCGGTTTAGAATAAACTTGAGAGTTTGCGCAAAATCTTAGAGGACGAATAAATTAGAGAATTGAATAATTAATTCAATGAAAGGTTATTGTTATTTTTGTGTATATTAGACGAAAATGTATTTGTTATCTTCATACAAGAAATGGATGACGTTCATTGGCTAGGTCCATCGAATTAAAATTGTCCAACTCATGTATTGTACAAAAAAACAACAAACTGTAATTTGTAAAATAAATAATTTTTTGAACAAATTCGTGATAACTTTCGTAATTTTTTTTTTTCTGGATGGTGAATACATTAATTTGTAGCATCTGATAAGAATATACAGTAAATTCTATTTAAAAAATTAATATTTTATAATCAAATAAACGAATTCAATAGCACAATTGATAATATTTAATTTAACTTCATACAAACCCAAAAATAAGAGAATTTTGGTGAACTTGTAAAAGTTAAAAATCACAATCAAACAAAAAGTGAGTTTCTTGTTATAAGATCTACAATAGTATTCAAAATTAAAGTGTAAATCTGAATTCAGTAAGATTAATCTTCGAGATTGTGAGAAATCAAAAGAAAGAAACTATGTACATGATAATCTGATAGATTGATAGGGTGCACCTCAAAAACAGTAGTTTATCGTAAGTTAAAGAAAAAGTCATAATTTTTACGGGTTGATACTATTCCGAGATTCAATACTGTATAAACAGCAACAGGTATATAAACACTTGATTACGTAGCGTAAAACATTATCTATACTGATGCGATAGTTGGACCTA
Source organism: Aradophagus sp. ZL-2020 (assembly GCA_022817685.1). Taxonomy (NCBI): domain Eukaryota; kingdom Metazoa; phylum Arthropoda; class Insecta; order Hymenoptera; family Scelionidae; genus Aradophagus; species Aradophagus sp. ZL-2020. The sequence goes on along the minus strand of JABFOV010000513.1, from coordinate 2,605 downwards.
TCAACTATAGTATAAGGGTTTAACAAGATAATGGCGAATCTGCCATACAACGAGACTGAATAATTTTATCTCCGTCAAATGTTTTTCAAAACAAATGCACTTATTTCTTTTCAATCACTTCATTGCTTAATTACATTAAATTGCTTGAATTATTGTCGATTCATGTAAATGCAAATTACTAAATTATTCCGTATAATGATGTTGTAATTGATAAATATTTGAACACATGTTTTAAAAGAAAGAGAAATACAAAAATATAAAGAAATGTAAAAATAAAATTAACAATATGCAACATATTACAAGCAGATTGTGCAATCATCTCATGATATTGTTCTTAAAATTGTCTGTGCGACTGAGAAAAGGTTAAATATAAATATTTATATTTCTTTTGTTCATTTAAATTGACTTCTATAAGTTATTAAAAAAAAGTTAAATTTACTTTTATAATAATCCATGTCATAAGACGTTACATAATGTCTGTTAATTTTTTCAAATAATAAGCAACATTTTTATTTATTTTTAATTTGCTTGTAATTAATAAGACTTATTCTGAGATTAGTTTCGACGGAAAAATTTTTCAAATGTGACGTCAATATAAAATATGTAAATTTAATAAACTTGTGATAAGAAGCATATTAGCGTCAAAATTAATACCATATTCTTACTTTTTTTTATTTTAAATATACAAATGTCGAATTCCTATATTACAATCCGTTATCAGGAAATAAAATGAAAATGGAAGTTAAATGAGCGTCGCTGTCGAATACTTTCAATAAATGATTCCTTTTTTTAAAGTGGATCAATGTGACTTAATGTACTTATAAATAGAAAAATTTAACAAAATTATTTTATGTCCAATGACGAAACAATTATTTATTTTTAGAAATTTAGTTTGAGAAAATTACTTTAATATTTTGTACTTCTCTTTGACAGTGCATGTTGTTTAATAGAACGAAGGAACTTGAGAAAGAAAATATGAATTTTAATTTGTTAACCCTGAAAGCTATCTATTTAAAAAACCTTTTTTTATTAGAATACATCACTTTTTCGGTCGAAAAAATGTTTTGTTTGAGTCAAGAAAAATAATGTAATAAACATTAATTTCATTATATTCTGCAATGTACTAAATAGTAAATGATTAATGAAAATATTTTTTACGCAATAAAAACTTTAAAATTGTCTCAAAAATAAAGTTTACGCGAAAATCGTATGCACATTTTGATATACAAATTTGAGTAATGGACAGATAGTAAAGCAAGATTAAGAGATATGAATGACTTGTTTAATTTTAATGTTAAGGTGGATGCTAATTAATCGTCCATGCATAGGAAAAGTGATTTGCATGTTTATCAGACTTGGAAATTCATGTTGCAAACGTGTCTTATCCTACGAATTTAGTTCTCCCGAAATGTGCATAATTTTATTCTATTTACATTCTCCGAAAAACCATTTGTTATCGCCTGATACATAAAAAAAGAAAAACATGTCTTTAAGTTTTTCTTAAGAAAATTTGATTGTTAAACCAAAAGTTGAGAAAAAAACCTATATTCATTGTTTTTTGTTTTGATTGTTTCATTGTCAACCTGTATCACGTTATAATATAAAGTATTATTCCATACTTTTTCGTTAAAAAAATTTTTTTACACCACAAGGGGTTTTATACAAAAAAATTTAGTAAAAAGTTTTTTAAACGTCAATTTTACGTCTTAAGCATTGTTTTGATAAAGTGGTGACATTGAACTTTATAGATGTTGTTTATAACTGCTGCTTACAGTCTATTAAAGTGAAAATTTACAATTAAAACATTAAATTGATCATTACCGTGTTTGCTTATCTACTCGTGTGATGTGACATTCTTCTCATACATGAATATACATGACTATAATTTGGTGTGCCTATAATGCAGTTATCTAACACGTTAATAATAATAATTGAATTTCGGCATAATAGTTATTTAATTGAATGTTATGAACTTTGTGAACTATCATTGATCAAAGTGATCATTGAAAGTGTTGTCTGACTGATACAGTGAGAGAAAATTTCAAATAAAAATTATTATGTTCAAAGGCATTTCAGGCACATCGCAAAAAAAAATCAATAACATAAACTAATAGATAAACAAAAAAAAAATCGTGAAGTACCAGAACAGTATTATTAATTATACCCATAAAAGTCACATTGTTTTAACAAAGTCGTACGAACAAGTCATTTTTTTTTTTACATTTTGAAAACAAAGACATTAAAACAAGCCTACTTTACACGGATTGGCGGTAACACACTGAGAGAACCAAATGGTAAAAGTTATTACCAAAACGATAAAGTTTTATTTCGAAAACCAGTTATTAGGAGTTACTTTTCAAAAACTTACTTCGACAAAAAACAATTCCAATGTTATTGTTACTCAAAAAAAAAAAAAAAAAAAAAAAAAAAAAAAAAAATAAAATTCTGTCCCTTAAACACATCTATCGCCACCCACAAAAATGTGATGACAATACTCGTTGATCTGCGCGTCACTGATAATCATAACATGGTTCCGTATATAAGCAGACATATTCGTGTGCATGACTATATCACTTTATTAGCTCACACTCCACGTACACTCCGT
>JABFOV010000512.1:0-37091 GCA_022817685.1 Aradophagus sp. ZL-2020 | reverse complement strand
ACTCACAGTAGGACCACAGCCAATGCTTTTCTCCCGGACCACAGAGTCCAGTCCACTCGTTGCCTCAACAGCCACTTCTATCACTACAGTCGTTAACACGGCTATGATAACACAGTCTAATAGTCAAGCACCGGTAAAATATTTATTTGTTAACAAACACCAATTTTCATAATTAATTCATAAAGCTAAAAATTTACATACATACAAACATAAAATGAAATATTCTGATGCTTGAATCATCTTAAGCTCAAGCCCCATTTTCAACTAATTGTACTAATAAATTTTTTAAATAAATTACTAATGATAAATTGTGTTTATAAAAATACAGATGCCATCAGTAAGTCCAGCACCACGCACCTCAAGCGGCGATGGTTCAGTGCGGCCAGCAAGCACAGGTAGCGTGAGTTCACAGTCAAATAACCCAACGCCTTCAGCTGCACCTTCTCCTGCACCATCGACCGCACCTTCGCCAGCGCCTAGCTTGCCTGGCACTCCAGCCAAATCCTGTTCGAGCGGTAATAGTAGCAACAACCCAACAAACGCAGACAGCGAGAAATCAAACAGCCCGGCACCAAGACCGCCAAGCAGTACGAGTTATCCCGTGACGAAACTTAAGAAAGCTTGGTTACAAAGGCATTCAGGCGAGGATGGGACGGACGACGCTAGCGCCGCCAGTTCGTGCGTCAACATCCCAGTCACAGTAGCCAGCAGTCCAGTCACCACAAATAATGTTACCAGCACTCCAAGCAGCAACTCCAGCAATACAGCTAAAGATCGACAAACCGATGGTGGTGCCACTACGCCTCTAAGCATGCCCAGCGCAGTTAATTCGATTCACAACATCGGAAGCATGGCAGTCAACAGCATTAGTAAAAGTAAAACCGGAGCGAAAAATGTGCGCAAGTCTGGTAATAAGGAGCCAATCAATGGGCACGTCGCCGAGAAGAAAAGTAGCAGTGTTCAACATGAAGACTCATCTAGCAGCGACGTTGAAAGGAAGTCGCCGCCGAAGAGGAAACCACCCAAGGTAGGTTATTTGACTTTTCACAAAGTACATTTTACTCTCTCTCTCTTACTCTTGTACGTTTTTGGCCCCACTTTCACTGCTCCCATGATCCAGTCAAAAATGATTGGACATCTTGTAACTTTTACATTAGCTGTATAGCTAATGGGGAAAATTGTAGATAGAATGACAGGAAAAATCATGTACTAAATTTAAGAACTGTGGGTACAGAATTTGATAGTTTTGTATGATTGATTTATTTAAATCATAAGAAATGGTTTATGATGTAAATTTATCAACTTATTTGACATATCTTTCTTATTTTTTTTCAACAGAAGCCGATTTTGAAAAATTAGAAGCATGAAAATGAAAAATAAAAAATGTAAAACGTCAAATAGCATGGCTTCTAGAAATTTTATAAACTTACATTATAAAATGCTTCAAATTTTTAATTTTTTTTTTTTTTCTAGAAAACGTGAATTTTAAATACTAATTTTTATGTATAAAGAATTTAATGTTTTTGTTAAACGATTTTGCGAAAATAAGCTTAAAAACCTTTGTTTCTTAGTCTATAAATTTCATTTTCAACTGTGTGTAGTTACATTGCATACATTAAATTCAATTTTCTTTTGCTATTCAATTCAATTTTATTTCGCTAATGAATGTCAAGGATTTTAAATTAATATGTAAATTGATAATTTTAATATTTTAAATTGTCCAATTTCCACGTTTTATGTATTTTTTTTATTTATAATTTTTTCTTAAAAATTGGTTATATATCTTCTCTAATTTGTAAAATATAATGTAGTCATTATAATAGTGAAATGGGAAAAAAGTCAATTTAAAATAATACTAATTTCAGTTGATTGTTTGATTTTAAATCTATTAATCAATCATTCTATTATGTGAAATACGTTATACAATTTTATGATTTTACAAACCGTTATTTTTAAACTCATTTATAATTTTTACAGATATAAATTTTTATAACGACAATAAATTAAGAGAGGATTTATACTATTTGCAAAAAAGATACGTAATATGTATATAAATGTACATAATCTTTTTTTTTGATGACAAATTGCAACAGTAGAGTTATGCGAGCGTTGTCTCCTCAAATCGAGTTCAGCGAGTTGCCACGCCCTCACGCAATGCCATTGAGTGTGATTTCAAATCCAGCGCCAAAACATAAAGTGCACTGCAGATGGCGTAAAGATCGTGCAGCGTCGTCCATTACCTTGGCTCGAGAGAACACGTAGCAGTGAGCCGCTGTAGCTGCAACGTTCGGTGCCTTTATTTTTTACGCGTTTGACAAATAAAACGAAAAAGTTTAGTTCAAATTTCACATCAGCTATGCATAGGATCGACATGGCGAAACTCTTTGAAGTGCTTATGGTAATTATCGCGACCTCGACTTTTAAAGAAAGCTGGATTCTGTTAACACTCAGTCAATTAACCTTACTTTGAAACTCGTTTCTGATATTTATCCAGAAGGAATTCAAACTCGTTTTGTATGCTTTCTCAACGGTCAATAAAACTCGTAGAAAACCCTGCAACGTTGATGGCTAAAATAGTATGTGCCTCCAACGGTTTTGTTGAGCTTAGTGTTGCAGCTTTGATCGATATGGAGTGAGTATTTCTATTACCAAGTGGCAATTCCGCGCGCTCGTTAATCCATGCAAAGCGCCGCCGAGTGCATCCTCATTTGTGGAGGCAACGGAAACTTGACTAATAAGTCATTGCAATCAATTTAGTGAAATATTTCCCTGTGTTTCTTTTTTATTTTTATTTTTTAAATCAAAATACAGTTGCAAATGGTAATCGATTCATGTGCAGTTTCTTGATTGATTGTTTGTGAATGATGATTATATGCTGCCTTTTTGGAATTATTTTAAACTTTTTGTTCAGTGTAGAATGTACAGGCCATTGGAATTTGTCGTTATGACAAAAATTATATGAGAAAAATTGGAGAAAAATTGGAATTTATCCAACATCTCTGCATTGTTGCATAAAAATGATAAATATTAGTTACAAATGCCCGAGTTAATGTTTGTTAGGTATTATTAGAACGTTATTCATTGTTTCCACATGTCAGTACAAAGAATCTACTGCGTGGAATTTCAAAAAAAGTTCTGGCTGTGCAAGGTTCATGAGAGTTCCTATTTGAATTTTTATATTAATAAGTGTATTTACTATTTTTTTTTTCTTAATATTTTCAATTCATTAATGTTGTATTTATGTTAACTTAATGTATGTTCACTGAATTTATAAGTATTTTATTTGTATTTAGACCTACTTTATACATTCCTTTGTTTTGAAATTTATCTTCATTTATTTATAATTTTTTTTTTCTTTTCATGATTGTTTTATCACAGTATTATTCTCTTCTCTAATTTAATAATCCAGTGTTTTTTTTTTAAACATATAAAACAAAAATGTCAAAATCGTATTGCATACAATCTTTATTTATTTTTACTTTTATAAATTATAAAATTTTAATTAATTATACTATTCGCTATTCACTTTTTCGTTTTTAATAACCGTTTACTATGCATTAAGAAACTGTTTCCCTTGCATTAAAAGTGTTGGCTGACATTGTTAAGGAATACTCAGAAGTAGTATCTAAAGTTTCATATATCATTAACTGTAGGAAACTGTTATCTAATGTAACACCCCCCATTCTAAGAATATTATGATAAGTATGTTCATTTTTTTTCTTCCTTAATAAACAATGATATACATCTTTAAACGATAATCTTTGTTAATAAATTATAATATTTTTTTAATTAAATAAATAATAAAAATTTTAGTCCAAACCTTAAATTTATACATAAATTTTAGTAATCAATTTCTTAATTTATCAAAAAAATTAAAGATTATTATTTTAATCGCAACAATCATCCAATTATCCAATTATTAAAAAGTGCCGTTATTTTATTTGTGAATTGGTTTCTTATATATACGTATGTTCTTTGCTGACATCAGTGTTTATTGTCAAAACTAAAATGCAGATTTTTTTCCTTCTTTCTATAAAAAAAAAAAGGAAAACTGTAACAGGCAGTTATTTTAACGTTTTATTAATTTATCGAATATATCCTACAACCACATATAAACCACATTTCCTACAAAGGAAGAACGTTAATAAGTTTTTCCTTCTTTCTGATTAAAATATAATACAATAAACTAATTTATTAACCGCGAGATAGCGCCACTTTGTTGTTGAATCATTCACGTTATTTAAAGTAAGTGACAAAATACAACTTGAATACAATAATGTTGTAATGCATTTGATGCATCTTAATTTAATTACATAGAAAAGATTCTATAAATTCCTTCTGTGCCTCACTGTCAAAAACTCCATTTTTAAATATTTCCGAAAAAATCGTAAATGAGAACAAAACATTATTAACATTTACTTTTTTTCAAATCCTTTTGTTAAAAATTATCATTTTTTCCTTTTATCTTTTGTTTTTTATTATTTTATATAATATATATGTTTTTTATATCTTATTGTTCTATATAATAAACAAAACCATGCATTGTATTTAAAGTTACAGTGAACAATGTTATACGCAATCAACATCACAAAAATATAATTTTTTGACTTTAAAAAGTTTAGTAATGATTGCTGATTTCTTTGAATAACATTAGATTGTAATGTTATCACAGTTGTAGTTTTTACAGTTTAATGATTTAATGCAACGTATTTATAAAATAGTTAATAATATACAGAAGGGATTAAGTCTAAAATGATCTATTATAAAACAATGTATCACTGTAACTTTGACGCCGAGAGAAATAAAATTTGAAAATTGAAATAAAAAGCGCGTGAAAGAGAAAGTAGTAGAGACAACCCAGCGGAAGGCCTGCAGTGAAGATAAACTATATATCGAAATTGTGTTGTGATAATTGAAACAGGCGAAACGAAAGAAGGGGGCGTCGCGGAGGCAGCAACAGGCCACAGTCGAGGACAGCCGGAGGCGTAAAGAAAAGGAAAAAAGTGCCGCGGGCAGCGCGGAGGGCGCTGCGGGCAGTGAATCCAGCAACGAAAGCGAGGCTGGTTCAGGCAGCGACACCAGTGAACAGATGAGTTCTACGCAATCGCAGTCTCGGGCTAGACACACGCCAAATTCCAACAACTCAGTCGGAAATGGTTAGTCTTTTTTTCATCCGGAACGCGGACCTGATGAACTTGCTGACTTTTAATTTTTTCATGACTTGACAAGAGAAACCAATAGATGAAATATTATATACATTTTTTTGTTGTATTAATAATAAAATAATATAATTAGTGATACAATAATAACATTATGTTGTGTTTGAAGAAAGTAATTATATATATATTTTTTTCAATAAATTATATCTACTGATTGAACAGGAAAAAAGTCTTTGTTATCAAAGTTTATTATTGGTTCATTTGCTCTCATGAAGCATTGAAAGTCAGCTTGTTCAAATGAAAAATTTAAGAAATTCTTATACAGGGTAAGTAACGACTGCGTTTCTTCCTCCGTTTTCCCGCGATTTTGTTTCTCCATTAAATTTCAGTCGGTTCCCTCCTTCACCCCTAAATGAAAAAGGAGTGTCTATCAAGAAATAATGAAACGTGAAAGAACAACACACTGGAGGCATATGACTTTTGACAGTCAACTCTCGTTTATTTGCAATATCACTTACTTTAAATAACTTTTGGAGGAAAACAAGAGAGAGAAAGAGAGTGAGAAAGTTGGAATAGAGGTGATTAGAATAGCAAAGTGGCGCCATTTCATGATGAAAGATGTATTGTTGAAGGTTTTTTTTACCTTTTCTTTTTTCCTTGTTTATTTTTTTTCCTTTTTTCTTACATCATTTGCCTTTTTTTTCTTTTTTGTCTGCATTTTAGTTTTTACTGTTGATGTTTGTCGTTTTTGTCGCTGGTTTTGGAAGCAAATATAAAGGAGAGTTGAATGTAATTGTTGGAAGAGCTGGTTTGTTTGACATTGAATGTTTGATCGAATTGACAGATAGACACTCTGGGGATTAGCGATTGTCGCGATTTACCGGAGGAAGGAAAGTATTCAAACTTACTAGTTGTAACGGAAATGTGTGAAATTAGTATTCACAATAATAGTACTTATTTAGATAAACAAGGGCAATAAATGACCGACTACAAACAAGAATTTTATTGCTTTTATTTGTTTTCGTTGACTTGTTGTCCTGAAATAGTTGTATCTAACAAGGTATGGCACTCCACTGTTACATTTTAATGGTGTTAAAGTATTTACCATCTCCAAAATGGAATAGTTTAACACCATTTACTCTGCACAAGTTATATAAAATTAAGTACTCTATAAAGTATTCAACTTTCTTTGATTAATATATTTTATAAGAATGGAGTTAGATTGTACATAAATATTCTATGATGACATCAACATAATTGATTAACCATGATTGATCAATAAAATGAGCTTTTTAACACTGACATATATAATGAAAGGAAATTGTAAATTGTTAATAAATATGCAAATCTAATAATAAAATATTATTTTTTTGTTGCGATCAGGTAGCAATAAAGAACCAAGGAAGCGGGGCCGACGACCAAAAACGAAAGTCAGCGATGCGACCACGGAAGAACAGCCACCGAGTAAAAAAAAAAAGCGCAAAGAGGAAAACAAGTCGAACAATGCGCCGAGTGGCGAGAGCGCAAAAAGCGACTCCGAATCCGAAAAATTTAATCCTTTTATCAAGCCCTGCACCTGGTTGCTGAAGCAGACGGGCGATAGCTGGCTGCAGGAGTCATCTTGCTTTGACGCTGCGCCGCGACTCTTCAAGTGCCGCGAGTGTAACTGGCGACACCACAATGGCAACAAAGACCCACCACCAAACGTCTTCTGTCGGTTTTACGCTTTTCGACGTCTTCGATACACTAAATATGGCACCATCGTCTCGCCGGGATTTTGCGACCCTCACAAGGATGCTTACGAGGTTATTATTAATTTATCATAAATCAATCATAAATTATTTTATCTAATTTGCCTTTGAAAGAAAAACTATTTTTTATTAGAATTGCAATTCCAGTTTTATAGTCATAACAATCAATCGTGTAATTTGGAATATTTATCAAATGCATTAGAAATTATATCATTGAGATGGTGCTCAAGTCAAGAATAATCAAGAACTTTCCTAGAGTATAAAGATTATTAGCAATACATATTTCTATATTTACTCGCTTTCCTATAAATGTATTAAAAGATAATTATCGAACTTACTGATGAATATAAAGTTACTGTTGATTAATTATTTGTTTTTGTAAGTTATTGAATATAATAATAAAAAGATTGAAATTTTAATAAAAAATTATGAAGTCAAGAAAACAAAATGGAGGAATATGATGATTTTATTTGTTCTAAGAATTCACCATGACTAACAATTTTAAAAACTGAAAAAAAATCAAAGCACAGTTTTTCATAATTATTTAATAAGAATGATATAAACGAAACTTGTTTGCTCTAAATATAGGAAGATCTTCGACTTTGGATGCCTGGTAAACACAATAAAGTCACAATTAAAACTGGAAAATCAGAGAAAAATGATAAGGACGACTCTACAGAAAAAGAGGTAATGGAACTAGAAACTGCGCATACATTACTGCAACAAGTTGGCGACCAATTTTGTGATTTGTACCATCAGGAAAAAGAGGCTGCTCAAGAACACATGACTGAAGGTATGGCTTTCATTCTTTAAAATTGTATTTGTCATTCACATTTGCTAACTCATTAATAACAATTTTGGATGTATGTTTTATCAAAATGTGAACAGTTGACACAATTTATTTTGTCCAATGAAACTGTAAATGTAAATTTTATTAATTATTTGGAAATCAAGATTACTTTTAGTTAAACATCAATTATTCACAACTTTGTTTGAATTTGCATCCAATTACATTAATGGTTGCTTAACACTGATGCTACAAAATAAATGATTATTCATTTTTATTATTATTTCTTATATATATGTATGTATATATATTGTATGTATAGAACATGTGTATATATATATTGTGTAATGTAACTGTATTTATTTTCTTTTACTTTATTTTGCGCACATTTTTATGTTTTGGTTCGCATGGTTTAACGCTTCTTTGCATTTCGAATATGCATTTTACCTGACAGCTGAAAACGGACTTGTAGACGGAACAGTTGCGTGGAAGCGAGTAGTAACTGGGACCCGGGAAATGTGCGACGTTTGTATGACAACCCTTTTCAACTACCACTGGGCATGTCGTAAATGCGGTTTTGTTGTGTGCATCGACTGTTACAAGGTAATAATAATTCATTTCTGATTATTGGTATAATAGCAATGATAAAAACACATGAATTAAAATACTCTTTTAAAATTTAATTAATTCCTTATGGAAAAAAAAACAGATTTCAGCTTATAATCAATTGTATTCTACAGCGTTTTTGTTACGTTATATCAAAATATTTACATTTTTTATTGATTCAATCGTTATCCTAATAAATTAATGAAATGATGATATTTATTATACAATTGAAACAAAATGATTGTTTTTCAATGAGCTTTTTAACACTGAAAAATTCATAATTTTATTATTTGTTAACAAGTTTTAGAATGTCTTATAAATTTAATTTTTTTACGCCTTTAGGGACGAAAAAATGGTACCATCAAGGTTTGGGGTGAAAGTAATCGTAACAGTGATAGTTACTCATGGCTGTTGTGCAGAAGTAAACAAGTCCATGAACCTGATAAACTCATCCTAACGCAAATAATTGCTGGAGACAGTTTAAAACGGCTTGGAGAAAAATTGCATGAATGTCGTGCTGAATGGGGAATACCACAACATTGTGGCTGTGAGCTTGTTAAACCTGCGACGCCCAACGAAGTACTTATCAAGGCCATCAAAGGAGACTCTAATGCCATTATGAATGGAAATGTTAAGCAGGTACAATCCTACGCACCTGATTTTAATCCGTTTTCTTGATTACATTTTCACTTGTTTGTTTTTACTATATATATTTATTTGTTTGTATACGTGCAGAAATCTAGTGGGATTTCAGCCTACAAAAGATTATGTAGAATATGTATAGATAATTCAAACAGCATTATTTTAATTTTAATTGTATTATTTTATTAGAGACAATGTCTTAAGTTTCATAATAATTAAAAATCCAAATTGAATGTATGTTTTTATTATTTATGTGAATATTTTACGACTTAATGATCACATTTTTGTTTTTGTATATTTATTTACTTTTGTTTTTTAATATTTGTATTATTTTATAATTTATTAATACAATTCATACTTTTCATAGGAGAAGCAAGAAAAGGTTGAAAACAACGTTTCTGAAAAAACCAATGGCGAAGACAAAAATTCACCATTAAATTGGTTAGCAGATGTCGCACTCAAAAACCAAGACAAGAACGAAAGTGGCTCGAGTTCAGATTCAGACGAGGAAGATCGTGACGGAAATTATTCAACCCTTCGCGAACTTCTCATCAGACCTTCGAACAAATCTAATGGTGGCAGTGGTTCACGATCAAATTCACCAACAACCAACTGTAGCAATAATACAAATTCCACTAATACAAATACGTCCAACAATAATTCAAGCACAACCTCGAAAAGCGGAAAGAAGTCTAAAATGGATGCTCTGGATGAGGTATACTGTTACTTTTAGTTTATACAAGAAAAACTATTTAAAGACATTTCTTATATTTTGAGAAAATGTTAATATTCAAAATTTAGTACTTACAAATTTAAGTGAATTTGAAATCAGCTGTAAGGCATACTGTAAATTTTGCATATAATGTCTGTACATCTTATTTGAATGTAAATTTTCTTCGCATCTAATTGCTAAATAAATTAAATACAAAAATTAATAGGTTGTAATGAGTTAATAAGCTTCTGTATTACAGGTGATATCGAGTGTGATAGGGCATAACGCGAAAGAGGCAAAAGAAGGTTCGTTGGACGATGATGAAAAACCAAAAGAACTGAAACATTTCGTGCGCAGGTATAAGTGGACGCAACGAGGTCGGGAACCATTACCTATTCGCATTATGACCCTGACTGAGAGCAAGCTTTTATACCCGGATGTTCCACATTCATGGCTGTGCAATGGCAAATTGTTGAAGCTCAACGATCCAAACAACCCAAACAACTACCGGCTTTTCCAAGATCAGTGGAAACGCGGTCAACCGGTCATCGTTTCTGATGTCACTAAAGAGCTAAACATGGATCTTTGGCATCCGGATTCGTTCATCCGTGATTTTGGTGACGTCAAAAACGACCTGGTGAACTGCATGACCGGTAACTTGGTGCCTAATCAGCCGATGCGCAAATTCTGGGAAGGCTTTGAGCATTTTTCTAAACGGCTTAAAGATGATAAAGGCAATTCAATGTTACTGAAACTCAAGGATTGGCCGCCTGCGGAGGATTTTGCCGAAGTGCTTCCGTCGCGATTTGCCGATCTTATGAAAGTATTACCACTGTCCCAGTACACTCACAGAAATGGTAATTTAAACCTTGCAAGTCGACTACCTAGCTGCTTCGTCAAGCCAGACTTGGGTCCAAAAATGTATAACGCTTATGGTTCAGCTCTTTATCCCAATAAGGGCACGACCAATCTCCATCTGGATATTTCCGACGCAGTCAACGTTATGGTCTATGTGGGCATTCCCAAAGACGGCGATAATGATGAGCATGTTAAAGGTAAAAAAAAAAAAAAAATAGTGACTTTTGAAAAAGAATACGCAAACGATCAATCTTTGTTTATTCTGATCCAAAATAAAGGTTTAGAGTTAAAAGTTCTATGTTGCTGTCAATATAACCTAATGAAGGTTTACATTGTAATAAACTTTTTTTTTTTAGTCAATACCCTTTTTTAATGTTATAATATTTTATCAAAAATGTCTGAAATAGTATGTTAAAAGACAAAAAATAATAATGGCTTAATTTATTTTTGTAGAAGCGTTAAGAGCTATAGACGAAGCAGGCTGTGATATTTTAACACGTCGACGAGTTCGTGAAAAGGGTGAAGCGCCTGGTGCTTTGTGGCACATTTATGCTGCGCATGACGCTGACAAGATCCGAGATTTGTTGAATGCAGTAGCACTTGAACGCGGCGCCCGGCTCGAGCCACACCATGATCCTATCCACGATCAAAGCTGCTATCTTGATGGTCCATTGCGCGAAAGACTGTACCGAGAATATGGTGTTGAAGGGTAAGAATGTTTATATTTTGATTTTACACAGTAAAATGCATACACATTTTATTAATACGTATAAATATTTATTAAAACATTGATTTTTTTCTTTATTCAGTATTGTTTATTCAATGAAGTAATTAAACAAAAAAAGAAAAAACTTCATATATGAAATACATTAATTTTATTTATTGTAAATGAAATTTACATTTTATAAAAACTAGATGAATAATTAAATAAATTTGTCAAATTTAGAAGAAAAGTATACAATTTAGCTTATTATTGAAAAAATTACATGATACAATTATATAAATAACGTAATTTTTTTTAACAGATATGCCATAGTACAATGTTTGGGTGACGCTGTATTTGTGCCTGCCGGTGCACCGCACCAGGTGCGAAATTTGCACAATTGTATCAAGGTTGCGGAAGACTTTGTGTCTCCAGAAAACGTGTCACACTGTTTTCACCTGACTCAAGAATTCCGGGCACTGTCTGATACACATACAAATCATGAGGACAAGCTCCAAATAAAGAATATCATTTACCACACGGTCAAAGATCTCATCACCGTGATGGAATCCGCTAAAGAAGAGATCCTTGGTGAGAAGAAGGACGACATTGTTAAAGTCAAGGAGGAGCAATCGTAGCGCCGGAACTGAATTTATTGCCGAGCCAATAACATTATGTTGTGATAATTTTTTCTCAATTTATGATGTATTTATTTTATTATTTCGTTAGTTGTATGTATGATACGATAAAACAAAAAGGAAAAATGCACCGCATGGTAAATTTTTATACTTTTTTCTAGATCGAGATTTTCATTATTATTATTATAATTATTAATACTTTTGTTATTATTATTCATGATGAAGAAAAAAATATAATGTTCCTGTTACGGCACACTGCCTCCTCCGAATATTTCAACAAAAGTGATCCTTACTGTTGTTCCAGTTATGATTATTATCAGGTGATCATGATTTTAAACTTATATAATACTTTTTGTTGTATGTGTATAATTTATTTTGGACAAAGATAATTATTTATTTAATCGATGAAAATTTAAATTTTTAAAAACATTAAATGTTGAATAGCTACAACATAATTTATAACATACAATTTGTACTAATTTCATGGATAAAAATTTATTGTTAATTATAAATTTAAATTCATGATTTATATTCACCTAGATGATTATTAATTATAACATTTTTCTTAGAGTGATAATACATTGTTCTTTCTCTTGATCTTGCAGTTTCAACTATTTTATTTTCATTTATTTTAATTCGTTTTTCATAATTCGTGAATTAAGTCGTTATTTGAAGGAAATGAAAAAAAAAAAAAAAACAAAATAAATAAATAAATAAATATAACAAGTGCCAATGACGACAAAGGCCGAGTTCCTACGTGGAAAAGCGTATCTCTTTGAGTTCGTTCAAACCTATGGAAAGCGCGGATTCGGCGGAACTCGCACTTTCTTCTGATCTCAATGTGCGTAGTGTTTACAGCAACACAAAAAATTTTAACGGATGTTGAGTTGTGCATCTCGCGAAGTACTTTAAACTAAAGAATGAGCATGATGTATAAATTTGTAGGAATTATTTGACTAGAAGACAGCAAAGCAAAAGAAAAAAACAACTATAAATTGGATAGGGAGGGAGGGGGGGAATAATTAAAAATCGATGATGATCGAAGTTGCGGGAGTGCGTACTTTGTGTATTATTAACTTGCTGCGCTTGTAAATATACGATGGTACATTTATACATACACGTATATGTAAACATATACATATATAAATATACTTAGATAGTTAGTATGTCGCACTATCGATATTCTAATTATAATTTAATAATTAGAATTTACTGACATCAATTGCATGTCTCCGTTGTGAGCCGGGAGAAGACCTGATTTTGGGACGTAAAAAAGAAAATAAAGCTTCGAAGAAAAATTGTTGTAAACGCGAGGATAAATTTTAATCGTCGACAATTCGCCCACAGTCTAGCGGAGCCGATTCGGTGAAGAATACTTTTCGACATTGATTCGTTCCAAAATTGTACCGTCAGAGCTCATAATTCTGTTGAGGTCGCATTATTGGTCGCAATAACATTTTTCTTGACTTGCTTCTCATGATCCATATTATATTTCACTAAAGTAACAAGTAAATATTGTACAAATTTCTGGTATAATTTTAAGATCCCTTCATTGTTTACAAGTTTTTGTGAAAATTGCCTTAATGTTAAAAAATAATTGGACCATGAGACGACCTCCATGAAGTCACATTACACCTTGATCGTATTTTTCCCTTCTGCTTCAGTTACAAGCATAGAAGAAGACCTGGGTTTTTATTACCAATTAGAATTACAGTTTACGATAAATATGGTATTTAAATGTTGGCGGTTAATTGTGAGAATAGGAATGTCTGCAGTGAGTGAGCGAGAAGGAAACAGAATTTAGAGAAGTATGTTATGGTTTTGCGAGTGACGATCGCACGTTGCAATGCAACCAAAATACATTGTGAAAAAAAAAACCGAATCGGGGGCGGATCGGATAGAATAAAAGAGACCGTGTACAGACCTTGTTCTTTCCCTCATCGTTTACCCCATTTTCCTTATCCTCGAAAGATTTAGTCTCTTCTTCCTGAATCTTGAATCCATCACCGACCGCCCCTGTTCGTAGCAGTTATGAAAAGTTGCCGCTCGGCGACCACGAGTATAATTTTTTGTACTGTGTAAATGTAAGAACATACGTTTGAATAAAAAATGTTTATATTATAAAACTTCAACATTTATGTATTCCTAGTAACACAAATTTTATTAAACCAATTTAACGGTCTAGAAATTTAACTGAAACAATGTTAATACTTTTGAATTGCATATTGTGACGATTCAGTCAGTTTTTCTTATGTGATTGAAATTAGTTAAATTTTGTTTATTGTAAAATTAAATAAAAATATTTCGTTAACAAAATTAATTTGAGTACCAAGTCGATAAGGTTTCAATGAATTCGTTGGAATTTGATTTTACTCATTATAAAACTTAACAATATTTAAAAATAATGTTTAATTACCTTTTATGAGTCATAATTTGATTTATGTCATTTTTTCTTTTTCCTCTAATGGTGTCTTCGAGTAACATTCATATAAAGTATTAATAAAGAACACACTTATGTCTATATGCACTAGTCTACTGCATTGTCTGTCTTTTATTAATATTTTCTTTAAATATTATTCGGAGACGCCATAATTGTTTTGAATGTGAATGAACGAACACAAGCTTTGGGGAATATTTTCTACTAATTGCAACTGCAAATTCTGCACAGAAAAAAAAAAAATAAAACACTGCAAGTTTTAAAAGTAATGCTAAAATTATGTTGGTGAGAACATTATATGCGAAAACACTACACATAGAGAAAGATGTTGGAAACATTGTTCATCTTTTTCTCACATTCATGATTTCATATGTATTATCCTTGCTACTAATAAGATTTTAGCATCTGTTCCAAAATTGTTCCGCGTACTCAAAATACTAAAAGGTAGTGCTGATATAGATAGTGATATTTTTTCAAGAAATTTTTGAAACATGTAAGATTCACAAACGTGTTTATAGCGTACACCATTTCTGTCAAAAAAATATTTGTGTTTGTTACAAAAGTTTGGCAAATTAGAAATATCAGACATTAAATACACTGCCAAAATAATTATAAGCAATTAAAAAAGTAATGTTTAGTCTTTGTCTAACAAGTACAATCGACAGAGACAAAACTATTACTTGATAATTAATCAGCCCAAAATAAATAACTGATATTTAATTCAGGTAAAATCAATTTCAGATGTTTATTTTCAAAAATATGTTCGACTTAGAACAATTGACAAAATAACTATTAAAAAAAGAAGAAAAGATAAATAAGAAAGTGATTGGCCGAAAAATTGTTTAACTGCCGTACGTACAAGTTGAATGATGCAAACCGCGTTATTACATCCGCAAAGTTGCCAACACTGTTGTCACGTGATATCCTTAGTGTGACCTTATTGGTGGGTTGGATTGGATTTAAATGTTCACGTCGGTTGCATCTATTAGGACTCACTTTAGAAGTTATTTTCAAATGGGCAGTCGAAACGGTGTACGCTGCTCGTATTAAAAAGCCAAGACAAATCACGATTTCGAGGACGCAAAGTCATTTAACCGTTCCTGCGTGCGTGCTGCGATATCAACGGCAATTATGTCCAAGGAGGAGAAAGAAATGATCATCCCTGATATAATTAACGATGTGAACAAAGCGGTATCATACAAAAAAGGTCGATTTTTCGGCAAGGTAAAGTTGCCTTCACGTTGTATTTCCGTTTCTCGTGTTTATCGAAATCGATAACAACACATCGTGTATTTCTTCTTCTTCTACTTAGCTTGTGCTTCATTCAATCTAACATTATTGGCTTTTCCCATTTTCATTTATAATATCAAATTATATTTAATTTATAATGGAATTTTTCACTTTTATCGACATTTTCATTTATTTTTGTCTTCTTTTTTAATTAGTTTTATTGTTTTTGTTGAGCAATTCATTTATAAATTATTAATATCATAAATTATAAAATACCATAAAACAATTATTACTAAACTTGTTACTTTATACTTCATCATTGAAATTCTTACAACTCTATCGGCATTAGAGTTATTGGTTATGCATGCAATGATATTTTCGTTATATGCATGATTATAATACACGTTTCCAGGAGAAAATATTTCGGTAATATATATAAATTCTGAGTACGTTCCTCTATAATGCACCCATTGTTATATATATTAATGAGTTTGGAGTTTGCAATATTTATAAGTATACAAAAGTATAATGATGCAATTTTCTATTAACAAAGCATGGTATTTTTCGAATAATATTTTTGCAAAAGTATGCGTTTTTTTTTATTTGAATTGTAAAATTTAATAAACCTAAGAAATTCCATGATTATAAAGAATTGCTTATCCTTTTGTAATATGTAACATTGTTTATAATAAAAAATACCATTAAATTTAAAATTATATCCAAAATATTTTGCTACTGTTCTAATCAAGCAAAGAATACTGAATTGTAGGTTAAGTTACTATGTATACTAGGTAATTTACCAAATTTCTCCATGAAATAAATGCTCTGACTATTTGATTTATTAGTGTAAAAAACTCCGTTTCTCAATCATTACTTTGCATTTATGTAGTCTGAAAATTGATTTAGCAATTTTTATGATTTTGATGAATGACTGGATTCATTTTCTCATTATAAACAGATAAATAACTGCTA
This sequence comes from Aradophagus sp. ZL-2020, assembly GCA_022817685.1. NCBI lineage: Eukaryota > Metazoa > Arthropoda > Insecta > Hymenoptera > Scelionidae > Aradophagus > Aradophagus sp. ZL-2020. Next base: position 20,596 of record JABFOV010000512.1, on the reverse strand, counting down.
ATGGAACTGACAGTGGAAGCGGTTTTTAATAAATTTAAAATATTATTTCAATAGACTTTTAAACATGTTATTCAAGAAAGATACAAACTCATTTATCTTGAATTAAAGTTTTTAAATTTACATTATAAAATAATATTATGTTAAGAAGTCAAGCCTATAGTTTTAGAAAAATAATTATAAATTTTTAATAGGTATATAAAATATCTACAATAAACCTACAGATATATGGGTATTCCATCCCACACATATCCCTCAACTATTCCGTTCAAATAATTTTAAAGACAATTTGTATGGCACGGATACTAATATTAGGTGATAAATAGTAATTTCTAAATTTTATGGAACTTCGCCATATAAAAGAGATGAAATATTTTTGATAACACATAATTTATTTACTTAAATTTTCGTTTCATTATTTACTGTTATATATTTTTAATTATTATTATTGTTGTTGTTATTGTTTTAAGATTCTTGTGATAAGTAATTGTAAATTGAAATGTAATAACTATCATCAAAAAATTATAATTCTTTTTTCAGTGCGCGCATACTCTTATAAAAAATAATATACATGGTATTCATTTCTCAATTTTTATTAAAAATAATAAACAATATTTAATGCATATCATTTTCAGGGAGGATTTGCAAAATGTTATGAAATCATAGACATGAATACTCAGAAAGTTTATGCTGGGAAAATTGTACCAAAATCAATGATTTCAAAAAACAACCAGCGAGAAAAAATGACTCAAGAAGTATCAATACACAGAAAGTTGAGTCATAATCACGTTGTTGGTTTCCACAGCTTTTTTGAAGATAATAACAATATTTATATAGTATTAGAATTATGCAGAAGAAGGGTAAGTTATGTACAATAAATTACTATTTTGATTTAAGTATGCAAAAAGAATGTTGTGTATGGGAAAGAACATTGCAAAAAATATATTTTAAGTCGCCAATAACTACTTTTTTTCAATACCAAAGTAAGATTTTCATGAAAATTAGACATGCATTTGTATATATACAATTCACAAATGTAAAAGCAATGTAAGCTCACAGAATAATACATTCATTTTATGAATACATTGTATAGATATACATCAAATCATTTTTATGGTCCATATCTTGTATACCATGAATTTACCTTTGCATAATAATTTAATGAGATTAGTTAGTTTATAGTGCAGTACAAAATCATATTTTTATTTAAATTAATTATTTTTTCAGTCAATGATGGAGCTCCATAAACGGCGAAAAGCGCTAACGGAGTGTGAAACAAGATATTATATTAAACAAATCTTAGATGGTGTTTCATATTTGCACCAAAACAAAATAATTCATCGCGATTTAAAGCTAGGCAATCTGTTTTTGAATGATGACTTGCAAGTGAAAATTGGTGATTTTGGTCTAGCGACTCAGCTAAGTCATGATGGTGAAAGGAAAAAGTAAATTTTTAAAAACATTTTAATTCTAATTAAATTTGATATTACACCTTTCAAATAGTGAATTTTATGTAAATTTTTCATGTAGCAAGATGTAAGTTCATTTGTTTGTTTGTTTGTTTTTTTCTTCGAATTTTACTCAAATGCACGCATTAAATATCTAGTGCATTGCATCAATAATAAATTCATTGCAAAATTATAATTATTTGGAAATAACAATAATTTGTGTTTTTTTTTCTCATGAAGAACTTTATGCGGTACACCAAACTACATCGCACCCGAAATTCTAAACAAAGTCGGGCATTCTTATGAGGTAGATGTCTGGAGTATTGGTTGTATAATGTATACTTTGTTGGTTGGCAAACCGCCATTCGAAACATCCAGCTTGAAAGAAACGTATAACAGAATCAAGCAAGTTCAATACAAAACTCCAACAAATATTAGTAAGCCTGCTATGCTCATGATCATCAACATCCTTCAAGCGAATCCTTCAAAGCGCCCCACAGTTGGAAAATTGTTAAAAGATCCATGGTTTAGTAGTGGTAAGTAATATTATTATTCAAACAATTAAATTATTAAATTGATAAGTACCATCTAATTTTTCATAGGAAACGAGAAGCATGCCACGCGCCTCCTCACAAGGAACATTCCTTATCCTCAATAATTCTTATTTTCAAATAATCCTTATCCTCAAATTAATAAAAAAATTCCTATTTCCAAATTTAATAGTGAAAAAAGAATCTGGGTTTTTCTTTCTAGCCATGAATTTCTTCTTGAATATTTTTGTTCCTTCCAACTGTCATGCATTTGCGTGCATTGTTATATGGATGATTTTAGCAAAGAAGAAGTTAATTTTTAGTACAACGGTGATAAGAAACTGCATGTTTTTGACATATGAAAAAATTCAAAATATACAACTTTTTCAAGTTGTTAAATTCATTTATTCACCATAAACGCTATTTTACATGCTAGCTAATGACTTATTTAAATCGACCACCTTTGTCATTGTGAAAATGATGATATGTATTTTTTTAGGATATTTGCCACTCAGTCTACCATTGTCTTGCCTAACTACAGAACCACGATTGGACATGTTGGAAATCCATAATCAGCAACGTAAACCTTTAACTATAATGAATGATCAAACTGGTCAATTTAAAATACCGATCAGTCCGGCAGTTAAAAATGCAAACAAAGATCAAAAGATTCTTGATATAAAAAAGATGTTGCTGGCATTGAAAGATCAGCTTTTTGTTGTACTGAAAAGCAAACCTTTAAAGGAAAACTTCTTTTCTTCAGGTAATTTCATTCAAACATTAATACCACTATGTTTTTACCAGGGGTTTTCAAGATTTAAACAATGTAATGGAAACCTTTTATACACCAAGATTTTGATGTTGAAACCTTAAAATGATTCAATGATTTGTGTTTTGCACAATTAATTGATTAAATTATTATGAAAGTTTCAGTGATCTTTGTACATTTAAAATATAGATCTATATTCAACTTCAACTAATTTAAAAACAAATTTCCAGACGAGTTAACAGACCCGAATGCACAGCCATTCGTTTGGATAAGCAAATGGGTTGATTACTCAGACAAGTATGGTTTCGGCTATCAATTGTCAGACGATGGAATTGGCATTATGTACAATGACGGTACTCGCCTCATAATGCTTACTAACGGCTATAACATCCATTACATCAATCGAGAGGGAGTCGAACTCTATTACACAGTTAAGGATTATCCACAAAGTCTTGAGAAGAAGATGCGACTCATGGATTTCTTCCTGCGTTACATGAATGAACATCTAATGAAAGCAGGAAGCACTGTTGCGGTCAAACAAAGTGATTCTATGTCTCGAATTCCATATCTACATCAATGGTTCAGAACCCATTCAGCAGTCATTATGCATCTCACTAATGGAACTGTACAAGTAAGTATTTCATTTTAATTGTTTATATTACTTTTACATGTTTTGTTTCAAACTTAAACAATAAAATGCCATAACTCTAGAGTAATGAATTGTAACAGAATAATTACAGTACTTTTAATTTTTTTTAGATCAACTTTGTAGATCATACAAAGATTATTATTTGTCCTTTGATGGCAGCAGTAACCTACATTGACGAGGACAAAAACTTCCGAACTTATCGGTTCCAGACAATTGAAAAACATGGCTGTTGTGCTGGTCTTCATAAAAAACTCCAATACGCATATGACAAAATGTCAGTTATGATCGCGAGTATTCGACCTTAAAAGGATGAATCGCTGTTAGTTAAAGTATTCATTCGTTCGGCATGAATTAATTATTTCATTCTGTAGCGAAACAAAGCAATCCTACATAGAACATATAAACAAAACACAGAAATATGAACAAAAACGACTAAGATGACCAAAACATCCGAATTTTAATTTTAAGCTGTTATTTTTGACAGAGCTGTCTCTGTTATAGGTGAGGTCATTAAAGTATTTTTCATCTTTTTACATTTTTTTTACGTTTTTTAATTTTGTTTTTTATTTATTTATTTATTTTTTTTTTTTTTTTTACATTCTTGATATTCATTAATAGTGGAACATCAAACTGTCAGGTTTTAATTGCGTTCTACAACGTGATTTTACACTTTTTACTTCTTTATATTAATATTTATTATTTTTCAACAACCATGAGTCATAAAATTACTATTGTATTAAACCAAACATGTTTAAAGCCAACAAAATTTGACAAAGCTGGTACCATGTAATGATCGTCAGTATTTTGAAAAATATATAAGAGAACAAAAATAAGGGATGAATAAAGATCAGTGGTATGAAACGCTTGCTATTAGGTGACAATTGATGAGTCAATGATTCTAGGGATATTTATTTGTAAGTAAACTTGTCTTTTTTTTATTTCTTAATTTGTTTTTGGTCGCTTACTTTATGAAAATGAAATGATGCCTACAGCGTGGTTGATTGAAATCCATTTTGTTAAATTTGACATTTTTTCTTCCTCCTGTTCCTGTTTTATATCACTATTTATACATTGTTGCTAAGTAAAATATCAGTATATAAATTAACACTAATTATTTAACATGATTCTCTTACTATAACAATCAATCGGTTTCATTAAATTTATTTTTAAAAACATTCAATAGCACAGTGTTGTAAATACTCTTTGCTATAATTCGTTTGTAAAAAAAAGAATTTGATACAGCAACAAAGATTAATATCTAAAATGATGACAACACAAACTTAGTTATTACTTTTGTGTTTTTGTAATATATCAATTAATTAATCTTAAATAAATTGAAATAGGTGATAAATAATTATTTCTTCAGTTTTGAAATTTTTTACTCTCTTTTTTTGCCCTATTTTGGGATTAAAAAATCAATGAAAAATAGGCACAAAAAATATATAAATTAAATAAAAAACTGAATATTTGTCACAATTTTTTAAACTAATGAAAAATTCAAATAAGGGGAAACAAAATTATGTATGTATATCATTAATTTTATAAGCAGCGCGTCAAATTAAAATTTTATATATGAGAAATTAAGATGTTCACTATTGTAAGTTACGACAACATTTAATTAGAAGATGAAATTTGTTAGGTTACAATTCTGTGTATTATAAATTTCTCATATTTTTTAAGGGTGATTGTTAATTTTATGATCTCTTAAACATTACATAAATATATATATATAATGTTTATAGTCATAAAAGTTTAATTATAATTTTTTATCTATGACTAGGAAAAAATTTTTTATACATATTTTATAATTACTTAATGAATATTAGATAATATTGACTTAAATTTCATTTAGAAATAAATCTATTTTCTTCTTCTTATTTTATCTTCTGTTTAACATATCTTAGATATAAGCTATTTGAATAAACATTTATCAAAATAGTCGATTTCATGCTGTCCTTATACCTTTCGCTATATGTATTAATATATCTTATGCAAGATTATCTTACATTATATTATGTATTATATTTATATAAGCTTACAGTTATTGTTTCTTATATCAAAAATCAACTTTATTCTTAGTAGTAAAGTAATAACATTTTCTTAACATAACATATTCTTAACATTTAAGTTATAAAGACAAATACATACAAATTGTTTTACAATACAAAAATGTTAACAAACAGGATAAAAGAAATTAAAATTGAAATATTTTAAAAAGTAAATTTTGCGTAGACTAAAGAATAATCTAATTGTTAACATCAAACGATTATTACATACTTTTGATATAAAGTAATATTCAAGCATGTACATCAAGAACATGAACAACCTCGTGATATAATAAATTAAACATAAATCTTATTCAACTTTTTTTTGTGCTTACTTAATTTGAAACGATGAAAAAGAAATTCTAGTTATCAAAGTATGAACACAATAAGATATTTTCAGTAGATTAAATAGTTTTTTTTTTTAAATGCAGTATGACTAGTTTCAAATATAATCTTTATAAGCTCAGTAATGGTATTCATTTCACGGCAAGGATACGGAGCATGCTTTATCATCAATTCTGCTGTCTCAGACAATACTTTCAAACAATCTGGCATATCTAAAATCATTTTCATTGCAGATTTCGAATTATTAAAATACGGCAAGAATTTGAACATGACTTTTTGTAACAAGTTTTTAACATTAGTATCCATAGGAAACATCTGGAATAAGAAATCAGAATTATATTTGGAATTATTATAATTTTGGTATAGTATCATATACTGCAATATAACACTTATAGTATATTATAATAGTATAATACATAGTATAATATGTTACAATACAATTAGTAGTTGTTTATAAATAACTGTAAACTTACATTGATACATGGAAGGTACTCCATTGTTGGCCACTGTTCGTTACAAGCAATACATTTACAGTAAAAAGCATATTGTTCGTTCAATAAATTTTGTCTCAATGACAAAGGTGTATGAAAGTAATTGAGTCCATAAGAAAGGTACACCTGAAATTAAGTTAAATGTAAAACAGTTCAATTATACATTGATATCAATTTTATCAAGATTTACCTGTTGTCCTTTCCTAATAGGTTGCAAAGCAAATAAAATATGATGTCCATTTTGGTTGCTCCTGGAAACATTTGGATTGCAGCTGTGGTTCAAAAAACTAAAGAAAGGTAAAACTACTGCTCCTTCTTCTCGTATCTTTCCATTGCAAATTTCAGATTCCTAGAAGAAATAATGATTGAAGCGTTTATACAATTTATATTAAAAAAATCTAATAAATAGAAATACATACAGTGAAACCATTATTTGCGAGAATTTGATAATTTCTAAACAATAATGCAGCAATAAACACAAACTCTTCTTCTAAAAATAACTGGTTCAAATCTGCATCATGGATTTTGCCAAAAAATTTAGTTTTGGTAGCGAGATAAAATGTAATAAAAATAGCTAATGTTCCTCTTTCAATAACCTCATCATGTTCCAAGAATTCTATATTGGTGAGAAGTCCACATACACTCCTGTACTTATCACTATAGAACTTGCCATCGTCTGAAAAACCTTTCATACGTAGATCTGCAAATCATAAATGTGTGGCTGTAGCTCATTTTATTATACTGGATAATAAATTATACTATAAAGTATAATTATATACAAATCGTTCAAATATGAAGAAAAACCCTTAAGTTCAATTGAAATAATTTTATACAATAGTCTTGTAATTCATTATTCATTTTTTTTATCAACATAACATACAAATCTTATGAATATTCAAGTTAATAAGATTTTATAAGTTTTAATATTTGGCACCTGGACAATTTTCAACCGCTTCAACCTCCTGCATCAGGGCATCTATGCTGTTGGATTCTTTGGCAGCTAATATCACCATTCTCAAACTTGCAATAGCAACTATCTCAGTGTCATTGATCTCCAAGTTCAGGATACTCGGCAGTACTTTGCACTCTATATCATGGAATTCTTCCCAAGACTTATCCCTGCATTTCTCCGAACAGAAAACTACATTAGGACAGTGATCACACGGAACGCCATTGTAGATGTTACTCAAGCAACCCCAACATTGAGAATATCTTCGAGTGGCGTGCGGGATTCCGCAATATGGCTTTTCCATTGCTATAATTTCCCCAGGTTTGATATCCTTCGCAGCTACCACGTGTCTCCCTTCATATGAATTGTAACGCAGCACCAAGGCGTCGGAGGAAGTAGGTATCTCTTTACTAGAAATTGTGTACTTAAAGTTCTTGAAGATCGCTTCCACGTGATTTTCATTCAAATTTTTCTCTTTTGCTTTATTGCCAAACTTCTGGTAAGAAATTTCGAGTTTCTTCATCAACCTGGCACGTTCAATGCCTTCCAGATGCTCTTTGATCCAATCACAAGCAACCTTATATGCATTCCAAGCTTTGCTACTTTTGGTAAGGGCGAGACATTCGGTCTTTCTAATCAAGATATCTGCTTGCATGTTGACATCCTGAACCACATTTATGGCCAAGTATTTGTCAATATCTTCAATGCACTCGTTGTACTTTCGCAAGCGAAATAGCACGGTTGATCTTCCAGCATAAGCAAGAGCAAGATCGTTGGAAAATGTTGATGCATAAGCCAAACTTTGTGTCATCAGTAGACAAGCCTTTTGAAGCTGTTCAACAGTGCAATTGTAACTAAGTAGGTTGTTGGCTTTTTCACGATACACTCTCGCTTCATCAGAATTTTTTGATGGAAGCCAGCAAGTTGGTGGAACAACGTCTAATTCTTTCAAATGGTCCATTACAATCAGTATACTTTCATCGGATGTTTTGCAATAAAACATATCGTCTTTGTCACACCAACTGAAGATGTCTTCTATGATTTCTTCAATTATGTCCTCCATTTTGATAAAAGATTCTTCTATAGATATATAATTTGTCAGTAATTAATTTCATTGTTAGTTGATTAATTTTTGTATCAATGAATGAAAAAATTTTGTCAATGAAGCTAACCCACATGACTAAAAATGTTAATAATTAACTATTTATTTTCTTTTTAAATACACGTTTTTGAATTTTAAAAGAAGTTATATTTAAGGATGTTATAATAGTTTCATGACTGAACTTTACGATACAATTATAAAATTAATTATTATTGATAAGTATTGCGGAATAATTTAACTTTAAAATGGAAATTAAACAACAAATTCTAAGTTTGTTTTAACAAAAGAAATGGTTAAAATATCTTCAAGAAGAGCCAAGTTATAAACAATAAAAAGTCGACCATATTTACCTGTTTTTCTTTAACTTCTCTAGGTTCTTAATTACATTTTTTTTCTTTTTTAAGTTGATAATTAGAAAAAAAAAATAAATAAAATGTTAAACAAAAATGGTTAGACTTGCCATTATTTTAACTAAGACGGTATTGTAATGAAGCAAAATTTAGTTTTACTAAAATAATGAAATTCTTTGTACTTACCTTCTTTTAATAATGTCTAAAATGAGTTAAAAATCATCGTTATCATCAATTACAATAGCCTTGAAAAAATGTCCTGATAATCAATACACTTTTAAGTAACAAAGGCATCAAGAGCAGAATTTTTTAAGTCTTAGAATTCTTAAACAGATACACCTTTAAAACAGTTGAAGGCACTGATGCATTTATGGTCTAGATCAAAATAAACAAGAATTCTTTTTCTTTGTAAACATTAAACTTCTATAGGTTGATTACCTATTTTTTTTTCTTTTTTCAATTTATACTACTTTGGGTAATTAAAAATGTGTATAAAACAAAAATAATTCATCAGAATGTCAATTTTTTGACCTTTCTAGAAAGTCAATGTTTTGTACAATATCAAATGACTGACAGATCTGATAATCACTTTTTGTTTACTACTATTGTTTACTTTAACAATGTATATTTCGGGTCAGTAATAAATAAAAGATGACATGTCACAGAAAAGAATTAAACTTATCTGAAAACAAAGTAATTTTTTTTTGTTTCATTTCATTTTATTTAATTTTAACAATACAAAATATTGAGTCTTCAAAGTTACTCGTTTTAATTATTGCGCCGTATAGTAGCGCCATCTAATACGCCGAGATTTTATTTCTTTTGTCTTCTTGTGTATTATTAAGTTCTGAATTGTAGATTCGTAGAAACGAAGCTTTGAACTGTTACAAAAAAAGGACTGGCGTAGGAGGTTGATTTGTTTTATAGCTTCACAGTCAATAAAAGAAATAACAATAACAGTAAGAACAACTATAACAAATGCAAGAATATCATTTCCTTATAGGTAAGTACATGTCTTGAATTCAGAAAGTATTGTTTATATATTTAGATATGTAAAATAATATTCTACGCTGCAAGTATTCATGACTTCTCTAATGTTTAATTTTCAATTTTTAATGCAAAAATCCGAAAATTGGAAAAAGACGTTAATTATTGAATATTATATACGTTTGAAAAAATTAGTTTGTAATAAGATTATTATGTCAAACAGGAATTCGTGTTAACAAGAATAATTCCGTCGTAGTTCTAAAATAATTTTTCTGTTTGATGTAAAGGAAACTTTGATATTTTAAAGAACTTAGAGGACAACAATGATCAAGAACATTAAAGTGAAAAATTGCTGACAATTGCAAATATGAAGTATATTGAAGGAAAACTTGTAATGTTGGGTTCCTCAGGTAATTTTTATATGTATACTTTTTATTCTCAATGTAAAGTAATATATCTAATATATAACTAATATTTTTAGATAATATTCTTAAACAATTTTAAATGATCTTTTATTGTGTGAATCATAATTGTCTGATATTTTGTTGATTGTACAATAATTAAACATATTTTTTCAGGTGTTGGTAAAACAAGCCTAGTAATACGATATGTACAAAAATCTCATCCTAATAATATTCAAGAGACAATAGGAGCATCTTTTTTCACTTGTGTTATTACTTTAAATGATGCAAAAGTTAAATTACAGGTATGATTTATTTGAACAAAAATTTTAACTCATCAAACACATTTTTGTTAGGTTAGTAATTTTGTATATAAATTTACTTTACCTTAAAGTAAAAGTTTGTTAATTTTAAAATATGCCATAATTACTCAAATATATAATAAATGATTACTGTAAATATAAGTAAGAAAGATAATATCTCTTTTTTTTCCTAATGCTTCATTTCTCAGTTATTTAAAAAATATGATAAAATATATGTTCATGTAGGTATGGGATACTGCAGGACAAGAAAGATTTAAATCGATGACACCTATGTATTATAGGCATTCAAATGTGGCATTTTTAGTTTTCGATTTGACGAATTACAGTACTTTTTTGGCAATTAAAAGTTGGGTCACAGAGTTAAAGCGTAATGTGGATTATCCCATGCTTCTTGTGATAATAGGAAATAAAAGCGATCTCATTGATAGGAGAGAAATCAGTTCAGAAGAAGGTGCAGAATATGCTTCAACCATTGGTGCTTCCTATTACGAAACATCAGCTTTGCTAGATGAAGGTATCGATCGACTGTTTACAAATACTGCTAAAAATTTCATCATATTGAATTCCAATGACCACCAACAGATTGGAAATTTACGCACCAGTCATCATCATTTGAATGGCTCTGATATCTATGATCAGGATGGCTCTTTGATCCCATTCAGTGAAGAAGGTCCTCTAAACGCAAGTATTGCTGATGGAATCAAAGAGCGTACTTGTTGTTAATATCTGTTTTAAGTTTTAAAAACTATTTCAAAGGAAATTATTTATGACAAACAACTGATTAATTTTGATGAAAGTTTATTACAACTTGGTCATTAGATATCTCATATTATATTTTTACATATTTTTGTAGAATATATTGTTTTAAATAATTTTGTATTTTAACATTTCATTGAAACTGAACAAAAATACCAAATATTAAATTGTCATTAATTTGAAACACATAGTTGAATTCTATGATTTAAAATAAATTATTTATTGTAATAAATAATTGTAATATAATAACCATCATTAAGATTATGCTCAAACATTAGCTATATATTGAGAAAAATGCATATCAAATTTTGTTTTTTGTTTGAAAAAACGTGTTTTATATAAAGCAAATTTTTTACATATTCAATTAGTAAAATTTAATTCTTCAAACTGGGGGAAATGGGTTCATATTTGTACTACTTTGAAACCTTTTAGTTTAAGTAATCAAAATATTATCTCATACAACACATTTTCTCAAGTTTGAGGGAATAATTTTGTTTACATTTTCCTCAGTGTATACAGAAATTTGAAATAAGAGAATTGCTTTAGGTTTAGGATATAACATTTTTATATAAATATTTTATATGGACGATAAATGGTATCTACGTTTAACTCAAAATCTGTATGTTTTTGTTCTTTCATCGTAAAGTCTATTTATAATCGCAGGATTATTATTATATACATTATTATATACAATTATTATATACAATATATTGATGAGATTAATATTATATACAATATGCTAGTATCTTCTTATAATATATTTTATATTATAAATACAGACATGGGCAAATTTTTTTTATTAGGATGCAAAATATTAATAATTGAATCTTGAAAAATAATAAAAAAGTTTTTCTTTTTTTAATTTCTACTATTTTTTAAGTTCATTTTTTTAAGCCAAAAGTCGTCCATATGTACATATACTGATAGAAGAGAATTTAATGTTTTAATCATATTGTAAATAATAAGATTAATAATTTGACAATAAGACTCAATAAGGATAATTTTAAACATATCTGATATTTTATATATTTATTTATTTAAATATTAGATATATATCAGATAGATAGAATAACAGATATTTATCTATAAATAAATATGCTAGTTGAATAAACATTACTAGTGTGCCACCTTAATTTAACATAAAAAAAATGTTTATTTAGCTTTCATGTTTTTTAAGAGACATAACAAATGACTGAATATTATATTCTTGTAATAAAACACATTTCTTTACAGTCTGATATTAATTAAAAAAGTAAATTCTAAAAAATAAGGAATTTTCATCTTGTACACCTTAGGTTGTTCTTATAAAAAATCTTCTCTTTGTTATTTAATTTTTAAGATTAAATATGTTATGAAATTTGGCTGTTTTATAATATATATCAATTCTATGTTTACCGTAATCTCTATTATATTTATTATAAATTTAATAAAAATCTTATTCTAATTTAATAATTTTTGAAATAATAAAATTTAATTAAAAATAAATAATAATTACATTATATGTGTCATGTTTAACAATATAAAGTAATTTTTTATCATTTAAATCTTTTATCATTTTTGAAGTCAAATTGTTATAACTATAATTAATACAGACATCGTTAATATTTTAAACGTATCAAAATACATTGAGAAAAAAAATGAATAAAAGCTAATTTCAATCATACATTTTTCATATTACCTACTTCCAAATATTTAGTAGATAATCAAAGCGATTGTCATAACATAAGTCTAAAATTTAGATAAAGATTTCTTAAAGAAAAATTTGTTATAAAGACTATTTACATATTTTTGTATGTAATATAATATAAATACAGAAGGATATCTTTAAAATATATTTTTTTACATTCATACTAAAATTAATTAATAAGTAATAAAAATGTCAATTAAAAGTGACAAAGAAGAAAGAATATGAAAAATTTGGAAAAGCTGTGACACTCAGAAAAATGTATAACGTTCTTCTAAAAATAGTGTTGGAAGTAAAAATGTACAAAAGTAAATTAAAAACATTTTTAATTAATAGAAGGACATATATTGGTAGTAGTCAGCGGTCGGTGAACCGTTGGTTCTCTCGTACGCGTTCACGTATTTCACATTGAATGAACGAACGAGCCAACTAGCGATTGCACCTTGTGAAGCGTATACGCATCTGAGAAATCAGATGGAGCAGTACATTGTTCGCGCCGGATGTACACACGATATCGTAAAATTTATTGACCGTATTCATTAAGTGCCACGTTGTATAACAATTTATTCGTATTACTTCACTGATTTTTATGGCGTCAAATGCATATGTCGCGATACACTTTTTTTGGCTACTGAAAAATTATTTATTGTAAGCGAAATGAAAATTTAAGCTAAAAATACTTATAAATGATATTTCATATTGTGAATTATTTTAGCAAGTTTTAAAAATTTTCTTCTGAAATAAATTTGAGTATATGATAAACATAAATTTTGTCTAATTTATTATTAAAATTTTTCTTCGACTAGTATCAGTCATTGTTTACTACTACAACTGTTAAGTAATTATTTAATACGTAAACAGAACATACAGAAAAATTACAATAATACCAAATAAATCATAAATATATTTCGTGACAAATAAATCCAGTAAACTATGATTGTGAACATTGTTCAATACTCTAATTCATTTACGGCAAAAACTGATTTATATTTTATCATTTAATATCAAAGACAAGAATTAATCTTAAATTTTAATTCAGTTCCTGGGTAAAAAAGTTCGTACATGCATAAAACAGAATACAAATACTTGCAAAGTATTGTTTTTGTCAAAATAAACCTGTTACCCACGAATTTAGATTCAATTTAAGATTTTATATCAACAAATATGTAAATTTTATAATAAATATATCCTACTTTGTCAATGATTATGATACGGTTTCTGCTAAATGACATTTTTCTGAAATCAACGATACGATTTTATGTGCATACTTATTATATTTGAAACAACGCATGTTATAATATGATATGCTTGAGATGGCAAGAATCAAATCTTGAGTGAAGAATCGATTATAGATATGATTAACTGTATTGTATTGTAACACAAAGGATAATTGTGCGTTGAGTCATCCCTTGTCTCATAATGCGTTCCCATAAAGTGGTGCTAGTCTATGGATCAGCATCCCTCGAAGCGTGACGTCCTCGTCTTTGCCCGTGAATGGCTTGTGTTCCATTTTTGTTATTATGTAAGCTGCGATGAGCATTAACAACTGTGCTTGTGAGCCGGGGGATGCCACATTCTATGAAAAATCCGTGATTCTTGCATTCGCTCGTGCAACCCGCCTATTTTTATTTATTGCAAGTCAACGACCGCAGTATATGATGTAAACAAAATCTATATAGACTAATTTATGTAACATCTATATTCGTACAATGTATTTTTGCAAATATATTTGTACCAACAAACAATGCTTGTTTTGTATGTATTCCATATAATATCCTTTTATTTTGTTTGTTAAATTGCAGTTGAACTTACGCTGAATATGAAACAGATAGTAGAGTCAAATAGTGGACGTTAATTGTTTGAAATATACAGATAATAATATCAATTTCTGAAGCACCAGTTTCTAGTATGTACTAATATCTATTTAAATAAAGATAGAAATATTTAATAATTGTAAGGAATTACCAAAAAGTATCAAAACTGTGTTAAATGAAGTTTTAAACAAGAGTTAAAGGCACTTTCTTGTTAACTGATATGGAAATAAGCGAATAAAGTGCGTAAATTAGTGATTTTGCGACATTCGAATGTGCTTTTCCATGTGAAACCTGATAACCTGTAACTGATGCCACTGAACTGAACAAGCGACCTCGTGATACTCAATATATATTATGTAAAGTTACACAATGGTTAAACGAATTATCTAATATTTGTTCTCCAAACTACTAATTGCACTAATCATTTTCGATCGTTTTTCAGGCTCATACGTAATCCGTAAATGCACCTTTGGTTTCTAAAGAGCAATTCGTTTACGGTTGGATGCCGACAATCATCCCAAGACGCAATTTTGTAACGTCGAGAAACAATAGTAAAACGATCTCACGGACCTTCTTTTTACAATTGATTTGCATTTGCTATCGTAGGACCGTAGATGAAATAGATCATTCTAATACACAAGCATGGCAACTTCCTCAAATTTAGTTCACAGAGTTTAGAAAAGTATAATCATTATTATAAAAAGGCTTTACATTAATTGATTATTTCAAATTTTTCGTTGGTATTTAAATCTCTTTACCCCTTTTAAATTGTGAGTCTAACACCATTTCTGTACTCTTAACAAAGTCTATTTACAATAAAAGTATCAATATCGCTATTAGTGGTATCTACTTATGAGAATAATTTATTCATTAATAACAAGTTTATTTTTTTATACATGCAACTTTATAAGTTATAAATTTCTTATAAACTTATATATTTGTAAGTTAAGCTTTGCATCTATTTCCGCAGCGTTTTCTAAATATTATACAATTTTTCATTTCTTTTTTTATATCAATATATTTAAATGTATGGAAATTGAAATTTTTTGCCGCAGTGTGTTAAAAAATGGTAACAAGAAAGGGATACTATTGAAGTTACAAAATTATCCATCAGTAAAAACTGTTTTTTAATATGTTCTCAGTAATAGAAAGTCGTAAAACGTTGTGGCAATAAACGGTGGTTTATTAAAATGAGCATAGGAACACGGTTTGGGTTGAATAGTCGAGTGAAATGCAATGTTCCCAAGGGAGGTGCATCGGTATAAGACGCAGATTTAATTCAACAAACCTCTTAGTTATTCGGTTACTCCGACAGGGTCAACGTCTCCGACAACAAATTTTGTTTATCGCGTTAAGGCTGCAAGACATAGGTGCAAATGTGATAGTTGTATTAGGAGAACTTTGAGATGCCATGACGACACTGATCTTTCTACCAGCGTTTGTCATTTTAGTCTGTCAGTTCTCCAAAACGCATTCCCAGAGTAACTTTAATTTTACTAAACAGTTGACTGTAGTCAGTAATGGTAAGATTCATATAGAAAGGAAAAATAAATAAATAAAGAAAAATGAAAAAAAAAGAAAAGAATTTTTAAAAACTTATTATTTTACCGTCTTTTATTTTGCTTTGATTCATATGCTTATTAAATTTTTAAATAAAAAAACACTTATATTTAATTAATTAAATCAATAATCAATTGAATAAAAATAATTCTTTAAACAATAATTAACTTATTTGTATTTTATTTTTTTAGATTGTTTTACGAGAATTTCAATTGGTTCAAGGATTCCCCAGGCCAATACCACGGATATCATTCAGGTGGAAAACGTTTCTGATTGTGAGGATGAATGTTCCAGACGGAGGAATACGTGTAAAGTATTTAGTTTTGGGTAAGTGTATCAACAAAGTTATTGACTATTAAATATTACAAAATACAAAATAATTTACTTGTTGAAATATTGCTCTTTAAGTTTTTTTATCTTTGCTTTCACATATCGTTTACACTTGTTTATATACTGACACAATTATTTTTCTGACAGAATTAACATAAGAGGAAATGCATCTTGTATTATCGGAAATAGCGTTCCTCAAAACAACGAACTCGTGAGAGACGTTGATTACGACGTTTATGTACGGATGCCCAATTCTCCTGATTGTCCAGCAGACAAGCCTGACATTACTGGACGTCAAGCCGAATCGCCAAATTTCGAAAAACCAGTAAATCCCGTTTGGTACCCGAAGCCAGAAGTGTCTGAATATCCCATAAATGAGGATTTTTATTTTCCCAAAATCGAACTTGAGGATACATTCAGTAATTTTCGACGAAATCACCATTACAATGAAAAGTATTCAACTAATTCTGGACAGAAGAGACAGTATCGCAACAAATATTCCAGCGATTCTGGTGCAAAGTCAATTTTTTCTTTGAATTTGATTTAAATAATAAGTTTTGTAATCCGCAATAAACAATACTAACGTTTTTAAATGTAATTAAGTTTTTTAAAATATAATTTATAGTTGAACTTTGAATATTAATAAAAATTCTTTTTTTTTTAGAGATGAAATATCAACCAGCTAATATCAGAAAAAGCTACGACATTGATTATAAGCTTGATGGTGTAGGTGCAGAGAATATTGCAACCAACAACTGGGATTTGCTTAACGCTAATTTTTTGCAACCACCAAAAATGAGGCCGGTGTTGAACCTGCAGGCTCTGACCCAAGGCAGATTCGCCAAGACAAAGAGTAAGTTCTCAATGGCGAAAGTTAGGTGAAGCGCGCGCTCGCGCCGGAAGTTTAACAGAAAAGGAGCGAGCTAACGCGGGCAGCGACGTAGCTGAAATAATTGTGACCCTGACGCGTCTTCGAGGACGTCGGGAGAAAACGCGATTACGTCGGCGTACATGTATCTGATCCGAAATAACTTAACGTCACGCGTTTAACCTGACACGTATGTTTCACATCCGTCGTTTATGCGCGCTTCACGCGCTTTTGCGGAATTACACGTTTTACAACAACGTACTATAATTCAATCCTCTGAATTAAAGTTTTTTTTTTCTTCGTTTTATTTTTTGACTTTAACTTGGAAAAACTTCAACCATTTCAGATGAAGTTCTATCAAAAATAAAGGAAAGTTAAGATGTACATACAATAAATGTGAAACATTTTTTGAAACTGATAACAGTTACTTTCTGACGATTTTGATGGTTAGATTACAGTGAAGGGAAATGGTATTTAAAAATCCATAAATTTTCACATTATACAAACATGTATTAAGACATTTTTAAACTATTTACAAGTAGTTGGCACGTACCTACTTGCCAAAGTGTATAGCATAAAGATGATTTGCCACAAGTCAAGAGATAATATTTCATGTTTCCTGGTGATTCCTGACTTTCTTTTCTTTTCTATAAAATCTCTTGGAAACGCTTTAGAATGGATAATGATTTTCAACGTTAAATCTTGTTCAAAACCGTTTCCACCGTTACTTCCTGAAGTTAAAAATTAATTTCTTTTTGATTAATTATGAGAAATATTAGCCCTTTTTTTTCATGGAAAACAAAATCTTGATTGAAATACCGCCTATAATTGATACAAACTGACTTTATAAAAAAAAGTGCAATGCATCTTTTTCTATCGTCAAATCAGTTGAGTTATCGCCAATTAGAAAATCATTGATAATCTAATCTGATAGAGATACAGATCATACTAACAAAATGTTTACTCATAATTACTTTTCTTTCTTACGTTTTAATTTTTAGAATGGAGGAACAAAAATTAAATTAAAAAGAATCTATTTTATTCTACTGACTTTTGCCGCGTGAAAGACCTCAGACGAGATCCCTCTATAAGGATTTAATCGTGACGGAGCATCTCTATGTCAATGCGAAATTCTCCCACTAATCCAATACAAATAAACACTTTGACTTTCTATAAAGCTTCACGCGATCAGCATTTTTATTTAAATCCCGCGATCGTGCCGAAGTCTTCGCTTTATGTTTTTTGCAGCTCTGCGTTTGCATTGCAAAAGACATGCTCGGGCTTATACGCGACCAAGAAAACGAGTTAGATATTTAGTGATTCGATAAAAATTATTTACCAATTGATTTCTTGTTACTGATTTACTAATAGTGACCATTTTATTAATACTATTCATTTGTATTAAATTTTCTTTTTATTCCAATATTTTTTATTGTGATTTAAGTTAGTGAATTAATGTTTGTAATAAATACATGATTATGTTTTCTGTTTAGCTCAGGATAAAAATTTTAATCTCCATTTAAACGGAGTGCCAAAAATGATAATGTGTGCGCGAACCTATCGGTATATTATTTTTGTATGTGTGATAGTTTCTGATAAAGTTTTCTCAGTGTCACAAGCAACTGCTGTTACAACTGAAAAGTGCATTGCTTTAGATGACCGTAAGTGTGTAGGAAAGTTCAACAAATTTTGAGACACGATATTTTTTAACAAGTTTTGACTTTAGTCAGATTTTTTCCACCGCTTTTCTATTATTAATAAAATTACTGGAAACTTTGTGAGCGTAATTTTTATTATAATAATTTTTAATTGAAAGATAAAAGTGGAACAATCTAATGTGAATAAGATATTTTACAAATATAACCTTTTCTAAATTTAAATAAAATACTAAGAACGTAATAATGTTATATGAAACTCAAAAATAGTAATACTACTATAACAATTAAAATAATCAAAATGTACAGTTTTATATCATTTATCATTTAAATTGAAGTATTAAAAGAATCTCCTATTGGAAGTCTCTTAATTAAAAGTACCAAGGTATTGCCATTATTAACAATGCTCGTTCTCATCATTGTCAACGATTTTTTTTCGTCTGTAACATAATGGGCCGTAAACTTTTATCTTTTTGCATGATCTGCCATGGTGTCTATTAAAATAGAATATCGTACTAGTCCGTTTACGAAAAATTAATCAATATAATTTCATTAAAAAAATTAAACTTAAGTTTTAAAAAATGAAATTCCACAGATAGATAGTACAATTTTTTTATTTGTTGCAATATTAATAAATTTTGCAAAATCTATGAATTTATGAATTTAGAAGAATTCGACTGATATTACATTACTTATATTATTTTTTTATAAGATTGCAAAATATTAATATTATCAATAGCATTATAGGTCTAATATATGTAATATTGGCCTGAGTTTCAGATTCTTCACGACGTTGAAACGATACGTTATTTCAACGTTGTTCAGTTTTGATTAGAATCTTGAAGAGAATTAATTTTAATGAATACCTTAAGACGCTAATGATAATAATGATTTTATGGTAATTAGCATGTTATAGCCGTTTGTTGATCGGAAAGCGAGTGATTGATTACAACGCAAGGCGATCCTACTTAAGTCGCAACGTTCGCGAGTGCAGCAGAGCTTGTAGTTCGGAGACGAATTTTCTCTGTCAAGGATTCAATTTCAGGTAAGACAAAAAATAATTATCAATTGTCTTGAGTTTGAGAAGCAGATAGATATCTCAATTTCAACAAGCGTTTTTAATCCTTTTTTATGGCAATTTTATTTTTCACTGAAAGAATTAGATATTAAAATCGACTATCTTGGATATTAAAAGCAAATTTATATAAATATTCATTATAACTATCTATTTCTTCAAAGTTGTTTTAAGGTGATTCATCATATCAAATAATAGAGCATATTTTCTTTTGAAATTACAAGTTATAATGATAAAAAAAAAAAAAATTAAAAGTAATCTTAATTAAATTTAATAGTATTATTGAAGAAAAAGAAAGTTTATTAATAAAGGTATTATTATTAATTATTAATATATAATTATTAATCACCGTATATAATTACCGTATATAAAACATACCGTATATAAAAAATCCCGTATATAAAACATAAATTAGTCAAAAATCCCTGATAACACACCTTAACTTTCACGGTTAACGTAAAATGAATG
>JABFOV010000511.1:0-37099 GCA_022817685.1 Aradophagus sp. ZL-2020 | reverse complement strand
ATATATTTGTTCATCGGTTTCAATCTATTCATCTTTACCATAAACAAAAAACGATAGCGACACAGCAAAAACAGGTGTCTGAATCGAAGACACTTGTTGTAGACGTTTGTAAGACAAGACATTTTTCGCGACTTTTATCCGGTGTCTTAAATTTAGACGTTTTTGCTCGCAATAAGATGTTTATTTCCTACCATTTTTTACAACGAATTGGTCGCAAATGGTAACCAATTCCAGCAAGTGGATCTCTGTTACAAATGAAATCCGTTTGCCACAAGAAACTTTGAAACAGTAATTTACGGTGTGTAATCTTCTTAATCGATTGTCGTTTACGAAAATAAAAGCCTCCTCTATCCTTCATTTTGTAGATTCATTTATTACTATTATTATTGTAATTTTTTTACGTGACCAATTACACGCGTTTTAATGACACGTGTGAGAAAGACGGGAGATTAACGAGCCAGCGCAGCGCCGATTCAAATTGCACGCCAGGTGTAAAGGCCCTCGGGATCGCCCGGCTTCGCAGAAGTACAGTTAAATTCCGGGCCGAATGGGACGCGCGGCGGAGCGCGCGCGGAGGAACGTTCTCCTCGAGTCTCGGTCGCGAACCCAGCCGACATTGCGAAATTAATTAATCGTCAGATCAAAATGACCTTTTACCGTTATAATTGGCCGGAAGTGGCCGTTTCGGGGTGGATTTTCGTCATTGTTGCGACCGAGCCCGTCGCGCGACATCATTTTTCCAGCGAGCTATTCCGTGACGTTAATTATCGTCGGACACAGACGTTGACATTTTTACGTGCAGACGTAATTATGAAGTAATTAGTACGTACAATTACTTCATCGCGGATTATCAATGCTTTTGATAAAGCTTATTAGATTGTCGACTAATTTACAAAGTTCGTTCACTCGTACGTAAGAATGACAGAAATGCAAGAAATTAACTGTAGACTATTAAAGTTTGGAAGAACGTTCGAAACGTTGAATCTCGTTTCACTTTTTTACGTACAAATCACGATTATGCTTGAATAACATTAAATGATAAAAGAACGTCCTTTTAAACTATTTTATAATGTAAATTTGAATTTCCGTCCGCGAGAAAAGAAGGAAAATTAAAAATATTTACTTTTTCCGTGACAAATTGTTTACTTTTGAGTAATCTATCCCTACGTTGCTAGAAAAATAATAATTTTTCTCACACCTTTATACTCGGTGTACAAAGTATAAAAAGTGACAGAAAAATAACGGATCTTGAACTAACCGTAATTTCCGCGTGGCGTCTGAATTCGGGGTTTGAGCCTGCGAAATTCCCTTTTTCGCACAATGCACTGGAAAAAGCGCGCAATTAGGCATTTGAATTGGCGCGTTTCGCGCGCCAGCCTGGAAGCCCGGCAGCGCGAGAGTACCCGCGGTGAAAACAAGTTTGCGAAGGTCGCGGCGCCGAGGTATTTCAGCTAAACGTGCCACTTCTCGAGGACGCTTGATTTCACCCCGCCGAGTAAAAAGAGCGATGCGTTTCAGAGTTTCCTATTCAATTACCGTGTGCCTGAGCGCGGCCGCAAAAAACGCTCTCTCGCTGTCGTTAATTAATCCCGACTTTTGTTTACCGACGAATTATATCTATAAATTGACGAAGATTATTTAAAATCATTCTTAATAATCAATCAAACATCGATTCGAGAAGAACAAGCAGAAATAAGAATAGAAATAAGAAGAAAGAAGAAAAAATAAGAAAAAAGAAATAAAGAATAAGAAAATGAATCGGCAGACTAACTCGTCGATGAGAATTGTGAATAATATAGATGATACCTATTATTAATTTACGTTTCATTTCAATAAAATCAATTGTTTTCAAATGAAATGTGAAATAAGAAGTTCTGTAGGTCAAAATTATAAAAAAACTATGTTACTAAACTGAACTGAAAAAAAGTTGCGCAACAAAGTGCAAAGAGAAGTGTGTAATAAGCGTGTGCAGCGAATAATTTTGCGTTGTAGAGGTAGACGTGATAAGCGCCGTGTAAGAAAACAGTAATTTAAGGCTACATGTTATATGGATAGCGCTGGTAATGATTTGCCTTTCACTTTTGGAATCATGTGCCATCATTAATGCACCTGATGCTGCGGGTGCCAGATACGCGAATGCGGACACGACGACCCCAACGATCAAATCCACGAAGAATTTGTGCTGGTAGAACCAACTGATTGTTGCGAGATGCAAGCGAAAAACACATTTACGACTGAGATGAAAATTTGTCTTGAAAAATGATGCAGGGATTTAATTGAATTCTTGTACAATTAATATATAAAAAAAAAAAACTTAAACTGGATGATTCCATTGATAATGAATAATAATTTTAAATTTTATGATTACCGGAATCATTATCAATTCAACAATAATTATAGTGCATTTTTAATGACATAATGAAAATTACAGTATTACAATGCACTATAATTATAATAACGTTTATCACAATTATAAGTAAAAGTTTACAAAAAATAATGTTCATTTTACTATAATCATATTATCATAGCAATATCAATTTGTCACTGAGCATGTTATCATCAAATTTACCACTTTATTTTCTCGGTGAAGAACCTTAACAGAATTCTATATGATTTAGAATTTTAGATAAACGATAGATGAAGAATGGAACTTACACCACCGCAAATATTTCAGTCTGATGTTCATAGTACCCACATATTCTGAATTCCTGCTCAAACTTCCACCCAAGATCCTAAGAAGTTCCTGAAACAAATTCCTAGATGAAATCTTGAATCGAAGCCTAGTTTAAATATTTGATGCAATAATAAACATAATAAAACAAAGATTCTCTTACCCCATTCAACCGTTGTTATTTAAAATAATATAATTTCATATTATAATATATTACATTCAAATATTAATAATGCATTATATTGAAAATTCATCCAATTCTGTAGAGTTTATATCATAAACGGTACCTCGAATATAAAAAAAATGGTCCATTTTCAGGGATCGAATTAGCGTCGAGCGTAGAGCCGTTGGAGTCGGCCAAAGAGAAGGACCTGGAGCTCAAGTTGTCGAACGAGACGAAGAAGAAGACGGTGATCGAGTTGAAGCCTAAGCACCAAAAAGTGACGAAGAATGAGACTGAAACGACGACGAGTAGAGTGATGGATGGCGTGGCTCTGCTGGTGCGCGGCGAGCCTGTCGGCGTGGCCATGGCTTCCAGCGCGATGCCGGAAGAGGAAGAGTCGGCGTCGTCGAGGGGACGGGCCTTGAACATGTCGGCTCCGGAGCCTACCAACTCCCTGCACGCCAACCTCACGGACCTCAGTGACGTCAGTATGGACGACGAGGACAAAGAAGTTGAAGGTGCGTTGTCGAATCGATGATCTGTCAAATAATTTAGATATCATTTTTTACACAAAAAATATTGCCTTACATTTTTAATCATCACTATAGATTTATAATATCGGTAATGCATCTGAAAAATTACTAATTAATCAAAACTAATTACATTTATTGCATTTAGAACATTGAATGATAAAATAACCATTGAAATATTAAGTTTTTTTGAAATAACTTTTATTATTAAATTCCCTCACAGTTTAATGATTCTATTTCTAATGGTATGACAATGTTCTATATTTGTTACACGATATCACACTATCATATATATATATTTATAGATCAAAATAGTTTTATTTCAATCTTTCGAAGAAATTACGTTTGCAAATTTTATCACTGACTTGTGGTCACTATTGATTTAGCGTAAAAAATATACACGCATGATGAAATCAACTGTTGTCTCACTTCTCTATCACAAAGCGAGAATTCTCTCAACGATGGATGGATGGACAGATAGTAGGAAGTGCAAGCCAAGCACGACCGATAGGCAAATGTATGCGTGCGCGCGTGTGGGATGCTTCCTCTTAGACGCCGTAGCATCGAATGCCCGAGCTTTTTCTGGAATTCGATTCGCGCTAACGGCTCTTGGACGACGTGAATCATTTCGCGTGATCGTTTAACGCGATTGCGGCCCGGCAAAAATTGCTACTTTATTGGTCCCGGCTAATAGAATACCACGGCCGCTTGCGAGGAAGAATCGCGCTTGGCCGATGGACTGCGTCTTGATTACACGCGCGGTGGTGAAATAAAAATGCCCGAAGAATGGAGCGCGACTACGTGCGCCAAGGATGAAAAAAAAGTCGCATTAATTCAGCAAAGACGCACGAAAGGTGCAGAATCATAGAAAAGACGAATCGTTGTAAGCATCTGTTCATTTGAAAATGTTTGGGAAGTTCAAAAAACAGTTATCATTGTAGTAACTATATTTGAAATAATTATAATGTACTCGAATCAATTAATTTAAAGTTAAATAATGATGATAAAAAGAAGAAAACAGATTTGAATCTGGCAAGTTTTCAAATAAATCTGACTTCTCCAAACTCCATTTGAAAATCCAAATGGGTTCCCAAATGAAATTCGTTGACAAATTTTCTCAATATGATAATCGCGTAAGCATCACGCAATAGCAATTGTTAACTTTCAATTTCGTAATATGAAAATGAAACACTTTCATCAATCATGATGAAATTCTTAAAATATTTAGAAAACATCAGAAAGTAGTCACATTTTTATCACGACAACTTTTACTATAAACGCACAGTGGTCACCATACATCATTGCGGTGATATATGGTAATTGCATCAGAGAAAAGTTCAAATGCGCCATTGCATTTTCACTTGCTCGTAAACTCTTCGACCCACGTTTTTATGATTTTCAGACGTCGTGTAACAAATCTTCCTATTACCATTTGTTGGGTGCATAAATATTCCAACGCGAACCCTGCCTCTAATATAATCTTTCACCGTAAACAGAAAGTCGATGTAACCAAAATAATGTTGAAATTGACTATTCGCAGGTGGCGAGTACATCGCTTCCCACAACGAAACGGATATCAAAATTCCGATCACTTTTTTGCCGATGACGAAAGTCTGCGTGGACGGCAACAAGACTTACGAGGTTGGCGAGAAGATTATGCGGGACTGCAACGAAAAGTGCACCTGCGGGGAACATGGCCGGATCATCGATTGCGGGCCGGTGTGCAGATTCCCGCTCATGAGAGCCGGAAAATCTAACACCGATCCACTTTGCCACGAACAATTAAGTCCCACCGAGCCATGCTGTGCTATTCTGGTCTGCGCTGCTGACTCTGGTAAACTTTCATTCCGTTTTTATTGCACTTAAATTTCAGTCCAAAGGACGGACTGACTCCAGTCGCTTTCAATCAAAAACTGTTTCCATGCAAATCGTTGAGCTGGAAAATTAATTAATAGCGAAACAAAAACAGCGCGGTTAATCAATTGGTTCGTTAAAATTGATCGTCGTTGACAAATACCTTTGTGTTACATTGAGAGGAAAGCACTACAGTTAAGTGAATTTTTATTTTGCAATGAAATGAGTGTGATATAGGAATAATGATAATAAATGCTATAGTTGAGCTTAACTACATGAATAATAATATAATTGATGTAACTGTACATAAACTTCAAAATCGATCTCGTCTACTTTTTTTGCTTCAAAATTTGTGTATATAAATGAACCTTCAAAAAGAAAATCATTAAAGTAATAACTCGGTTACTACTTGAAACAATAAATTTAACATTTAAAACTTTAGAATTTGACATTTATAAAAAACAAAATTTATTTAAAACTTAACTATGATCTTTTAACATTTTCATCGAGAAAGTGATACCAAGTTAGAGAGCAATACCATGAAAAGAGGATTAATTTATAAAAATTATAATAAAGCATGAGAGAGTTTGCAGTTGTCGCCGCTATATTCGAGATTAGCGCACGATACGGCGTGTTATTAATTGACGCAGTATCGTCTGACGTTAATAATAACAGATAATCAAAGTATTGTTTCCTCGCTGAAGCCAAAACGGGAGAAAGTTTATTCTCTCAATGCGTCATTGAACTGACTTGTTCTACTTCAGGGAATCCTTAGTATGAACTGATAGTATTTTATAATTATAATTGCAGGCCTTGCGCCATGCATAATTGCAAATCAAGAGTACACGAAATTATACCGTTGATTATACGTTGCAGAGCCCGAACCAGAAGAAACTTGTATTTTTGAAAACACGACTTTGACGAGGGGACAGCGCGTGGAAGACAAATGCTCAAGGATTTGCGTATGTGAGGCACGAGGACATCTTAAATGCGAGCCTAGGTGTCCTCCCAATGACACAGTGTCCAAAACCAATCAATCCGATCGCTGCGTCGAGCTGCAAGATCCTGCGTAAGTGCTATAAAATTTGAGCATCAGATGACAAACGAATGATTATGTTATTCAAATAAAACAAATTATTTGATCACTGAGTGATTATAGATTCAATGACGCAGGGTGGGTGAGAACAATCATTCCAATACTACATTAAATGGAGTTTTTCTTGATTTTCTTTAATAAATCTTATGAAAATGAATACATTCACAAAATAGGAGAGTTTGAATATTCATTATTAGGAGTGAAAGTTACTTATCTTTAAGCAAATTGCGATCACTTAAGCCATTTAAAATCATTTGCATCAATGAAATGTCTATTTATATAAGAGTCATGTAATATAATGCAGAATCTATTTCTACATTTGTTTATATTAATATTGAAAATATCTTTAAGGATTTACAAATTCGCAGAAAAAAGTATTGTAAGTAAAATTTCTGTTACAGGGATAAGTGTTGTACCATAACACTTTGCGACGTAACACTCGGAGATCATGAGATCAAGGCGGACAATCCCTCTGAACTGACTATTAATATAACTGACATCAAAGTCCTAAACTCGACGGCGATTAAGATCAAATTGTCTGCGAAATCCCTGAGTGATGTAACGGTTGAAATATCAGAAAACAATCATGACTGGAAACAGGTGGAACCTACAAAAGGTAATTTCGCAATCGTCAATTTTATTACTCAATATTGAAAAGATATTTGTAACGTTATGTAAATTTTTTTAGAGGGCGTGATTTCCAATTTGGAGCCAGCTCATAGATACTATGTGCGAATCCTGGAAAATGGACGAGCTGGTCCAGCTTATCACGTATCCCTGTTTGGAGAGGTGATTAAAACTAATATCACAGATAAGTTTGAAAAGACTGACAAAAAAGTTTGCACACATCGAGGAAAGACTTACGATTTGGGCACACAGTGGTACGATGAATGTATATCTATTTGCGTTTGCCTGGAAAATGGCGAAACTCAATGCTCCACTATCGAATGTCCAACTGATTTTGGACTAGACGTGTTGGATCCTCATTGTCTGGACTGGGAAACCGTACCTCCAAATTACGTTCCTAAGGCACCGAACTGCTGCCCAGAGGTTATTATATAATCTATAACATAATTTTAAATCGAAACTACAGTTTTATTCTTTTTTACCATAGTAGATATATATAATACATAAGTATAATAGAAAAATATAATTATAAAACAAATCAAATTCAGGAATTAATAAAAGCCGAAAATATTAATTGTTTAGGAATTGCGCTGCAAGAACAATGGATCTTGTTTGTATAAAGGCAAAATGTATGAAAACTGGAGCGAATTACCATCGAACGTTACTGGTTGTGAGCAAAGATGTTATTGTGATATGGGCAACGTATCTTGTCACGATGCTTGTCCACCAGTATCAGCCACTCCGCCAGCAAATCTCCAGTGTCCATACCAAGCAAAGCTTACAAAATTACAGGGCGACGACTGCTGTAAAAAGTGGGTCTGCGACACACCTGCCATCACACCAGGTATCTAAATGTTTCTTTTATTAGGTAATTTTATTCCGAACGATTAATATTAATTATGATCCACTGCAAACAAACCTTCATTGTTTCATACAATGAATGTTCTCTAAATATCAAGAATGTTCTGTTTGCTTTCAACTTTATTCACTTCAATTAAAATAATAGATTGCTAAAGTAATTTTCCAAAAAGAGGCATTGATTGCTTTATTGATTGATCATAATTAATACAGTTAAGTTAATGATTGAATCCATTGAAGATATTTAAATTTATGTTTAAAAACTATTATTTTATATATATTTTTAATATAAAAATAATGAATTGAATCAATACAAAACATTCAAATCTAAGTATTTACTATCTCATTAAAAAGTTGATTAATTGAAAGTTTTTAGAAGTTTAATGGGTATTGGTTTATTTTTATATTTAATATAATATTGGTGGAGGTTATTTAATTTTACATAGTAAACCTTACCAAAAGCTTTAATTTTTTAATTTTTTTGTATTACTATTCAATTGAATGAACTTGGAAAGTTTGTTTGAACACTGGATTTACTAATAAAGTTGCAATAAAAGAGCTTGGCATTGGGAAGAAGAATGGAACTTTCAGCCTCAGAAATACAAGGCAATAATGAATTTAAGAGCATGCTCATACTCCGTGCGGACAATGAGTTCCACTTTTAATCGATTCCAAGTTGGGTAAATTATTTTTGATAATCGTGATTCTGTCTATATCATAGATGAGTATAACTCACAGATTATTGATCTAAAGATGAAAAATGATACTACTCTTGCTAAATCCAGTGATGAAATAACCATAACGTTCATTCGTCCTTTGGTAGAATGGTTTGGGATAAATCACAGTGCTTTATTAAACTTCCTAGAGTGTGGATCTGACTGGATTTTGTTATCATTTGTAATTAATATCAAACCTGTACATATTCGTTAATATCATCTGGACGACGTATATTATGATCCTTATCTACTTTCACTATCGGGTGGTCATTTTTACGGTACTTTTGTTAACTTGATTTTTTTGCAATAAGCTTATCAAATGTATGGGTTTGATATGAAAGAATTGTATCTCTCAAATGCTCGGTCTCCATATCCTTATCTTAATGCAACAAACGAGTGGATTCTGTAAAGAAAGAAAAAAACACATTGCAAATTCTCGCTGCATGTTGGTGAGAAATACAAGTTCCATTGCAAATAAGAAAAAAATGCTTATTGAACCTTTTCCACGCAAACGAGACAATCAATTATGTCCCCTTGATAAAACTAGGTTTACACTAAAATAATCGGCGCAATTTGGTAACTAAAGCTCAAGTCTAGATTTTATACTTCAAACTTTTTACAAAGCAATTGAATCTAACAATGGAGATTACACCCCATTGAAAAGCTAAATACAAACCTATAAACCTTACGTAAAGTTCCCAAAAATCGCACCAGTCGACGATAAACCGCACGCCCACCGCTTTTCCTACACAAAATGTCCCTCCACATCATCGAGCCTCTGGATCTGAACTTTCCCAAGCCAAGAACCAACTCGAAAAGAGCAAGACCAAGAAACTGCATGCCTGTACAGAAACACAAGTTTTACTGTAAAAAGTTAATGGTTCCTTAAATAAATGACCCCCCCCCCCCTTTAATCCCACAAGTCGAACAACCATTGCTGAAAGTCGCTGTAAATATGCATGGACGGACAGGGGGCGACCACCACGATGACACTGGGCTTTGTTAATTACAGGAAGAAACGATACCAAGTCGGAGCAAGTGAAACCCCACGCCAGCAAAGAGCATGTCCACTATCCGATGGACCCGGGTCACCCAACTATTCCTTACAACGGTCCATACAGTCCCGAATACAAGCCTACAACTGCCAATGTAGAACAGATTTTCCACATCAATGCGCATGCGGAGAAGACAGCTCCGCCTTTAAAGGAAAAATCTAAACCTGATAAGTCTAAATCAGAAGGTAAAAAGCATTCGGAGCACAAACATAAAGAACCATTAGAGCAACAATTTCCTGGACCTCTGGCACCCGATCGCTTCGACGAGGCGAAGCCATATAAGCCCCACGAACAAACAATCTACGTGACTCATGAGGATCAGGGTTATGGTTTCGCTCCAAGCAATGGCGATTCCAACTACGATGATCAGTTTGAAGGTGTCCGACCACCATATAAAGGTCCAGTACCTACAAGACATGAAGATCCAAACGTAATTGTACCAACAGTGCCTAAGAAGAAAGTTACAGACAGTTATCATGAAGACAAAGTTAAGACGAAGGGTCAGAAGCCTGGACCAAGCCAAGAGGTTATCCCTGAGGAATTGTATCACCTGATCAACCTCCAACATCCAGGTCTCGCGCATTTGAATCATGGTCCGCCGGGAGGTCACCAGGGCTTGTACAGCTTGCACCAGCAAATTGCTGGTCAAAAACCTGTCATTCAAATCTCACCAGGTTACTATGATCCAGCGGCTGGGCCACCGAAGAAGCCACTGAAGCCTCAGATCTATGCGCATAAGAATGAAAATGGTGAAACTACATACCATGTGCATACTTCGGAAGTACCGAACTCACCGCAGCAGATCGAAGAACTGATTGCACACATCGCCCAACATGACCCCAACCCTGGACCGTTGTCAACATACCCTGGCCAACCGGGTCTACCGCACCACGCGCAGGTCGGACCACCACCATCGCCACACCTTAATGCGCACTTACAGCAAAGCGGCATCGCGCATATGACCCACCCGATTATCGCCAAACCCAATCTGGCAGGTTCGTCGTGATTCATCAAAATCAAACTTGGCTTTGATCGAAGTATAAATCCTATTGATGATAGATACTTGGGAATCTGAAATTGAAAATGTGTTGTTTTAGTTAATGACAAAGTACTTTGGGGTTATTCAGTTTAAACGATAAAGACGAAATGAATTATGCAGGATCCTATCTAAGGATTAAATTAAAAAAGCTACATAGGATTCTCATTGAAATTCTATATTAGAAATTAGAATCCTAAGTAGTTAAAATCTTATGAGAATCCATGTAGGATCGTGTTTAGAAAGAAGAATTGAATTAAGTAGGATATTGCATTCAAAATTAGAACAAAACTTAGATGGATTCCACATAGAATTCTGTGTAAAACATATCACCAAAACTTATTGCCATTGAATCTTTTAAGTATATATTATATCCGTTTTCAACTTTTTCTATACGATTCTGGTGTCTACGTTAGAATGACCAAGCAAATTTATATCTGAGTCTAAGTAGGTTTCTATGTCAAATTCCTAGATAGAATCCTAAGCAATCTTATTTTTTTTTATGCACATACATATATTTAACTAATATATGTAATAAAATACGAATATGTTTTTAAATGAAATTTTGGTTAATTAAGCTGATTTTTATAATGTTTAATTAATTTTGGGTTAGACTTACCAAGTTATTTCTTCTACAGCTATCTAAAAGGTAGAAATAATTAACCTTAGTTATGTAATATTTTCGATTAGCAACAAAATTCTCATTTCAACTACTACATCCGTATGTTTTATACCTTTAAATATTCTATACATACATAATTTCTAAACGATTCTTTTTTTACAGGACTAGACCCTAATATAGCACCAGGTTTTCATTTGGATGCAAATATGGCTAATTATCCGCTAACAGGTGGTGCAGTGCCCGAAGAAGTTACAGTACAAGATTTAGAAGCTTTGGACGAGCATTCAGTGCGTTTAGTGTTCACAGTACCTAGCTTGTATGTTGGGCTACATGGCAGAGTAGAATTGCGTTACACTAGTGACAAATCGTAAGTATCTTCATCAAGTCTTTATGTTTTAAAAAATTCCAATATCCGTTTTCTCCATTGAATTCAAAAAATTATATTAATTAAATATAACAAAACAATAATGTTTTAATTTATTTATCGGTAAGGTAGGATTTTTTAAAAAAAAGAGAACATGTTTAACAATGAATAATAATGGTGAATTTTAACGTCTGTATTGTAATAATAAAATTTGCCAATTTTATTTTAACAATGAATGTTAGTTGTGAATAATATACAAAATGAGTAATATACGAAAATCATAATTTCAGAAATAATGATCCATCAACCTGGAAGTCGCAAATATTTGCTCCAAAAAATGGTTTGATCGCGACATCTCAACTGGAATTTGAATTGGATGGCTTAAAACCAGCAACAGAGTACAAAGTTAAAATTACAGTTAAACTGAAGGACCTACATAACGCTCCTACAAGCAAAATTTATACAATCAAAACTTTGGACAAACGCGCAGAAGCATCCACTTTGCCACCTCAGATACCAATTGACGCTGAATTAAGAGTGATGGAAACCAATTCAACGTGGATTAATGTGATGTGGAAGAAATTCGCTGAGAGTGAATTGCAGTTTATAGACGGTGTACAATTGAGATACAAGGAATTTGATGGCAAAATTTTTGCTGCTACTCCTCTAATCCATAGATCTGTCACAAATTATGTTATTGAAAATCTAAAGCCTTCAACCACCTATGAAGTGGGAATTTATTTTATTCCTTTCCCCGGACAGACTACAGAGCTAATTAATGAGAAGACGGTAATTTTTATTATTAATAATAATATATTATTATTAATAATAATATACACTTATTAAATGATACTCGTGATAATATAAAGACCTTTAAAAAGAAACAAAATAGATTGTATAACTATAATGTTCTAACTTTTGTTTTTTTTTTCTCTCTTAAGATTCAAGTGAAAACGTCAACGGAACCAGACCCTTATGCTTTTGAGGTCAAGGTAGAAATCAAGACTATTAAATCAACAGAAGTGGAAGTATCATGGAGCGGGGTTCCATATCCTGAAGACAAATATGTTAACATTTATCGTGCCATTTATCAGAACGACAGTGGTAAAGAAGACACTAGTACGTTTAAAATTGCCAAGAGAGATTATCCAACTAAGACTACGATAAGTGATCTGAAGCCAGGTACCAGGTATCGATTATGGATTGAGGTCTACTTGACTAATGGTCGCATAAAGAAAAGTAACGTGCAGGATTTTGTCACCAAGCCAGGTGTAGTTTTACCCCCCGGTGCTTCAACTCAAGGTACATAGATTTTGAGATTTATCGTCATAATTTTTTTTTCAAATAATAAAAAAAAATATTTTCTCAGAAATTTCAAATTGAAAGAAATTACTCATCAAAGTTATAAGACTACTGTTTAAAATTAGTAATTTTTGCATTTATGTTTTCAAAGTTGACAAGATAAGAAAATTAAGTTATATGGTAATTACTTCTAGTCATGCAATGTCAAATTTAATTTGCAACCGCACTTGAAAATCTATTTTATTTACTACCTTTAGACATAAATTTGTATTTTTTTTACCACTTCTTATACAGGAAAATTAGCGTCAGTCTCTTTGCACGAAGGAGATTATTACGGGCCATTGGTTATAGTTGCTATAGTAGCTTCCTTGTCCATACTGTCGACGTTGATTTTGCTAATGATGCTTATGAAAAGACGAACCAGCAGCAAAGCTGATATATCTCCTCGCAAAACCACGTCAGCTTACGACAATCCTTCCTACAAGGTAGAATTACAACAAGAAACTATGGGTAATTCACTGCCTTTCTTCTTTTTTCTAATTAAATGAACTGCACAGAACTTTCCTAAATTTAGTACACTGTAATAAATAATAAATAAAATATCAAAGAAACATATACAGTCTTATAAATAATAATGTGATGCAAAAATACTACTATTTATGTAAAATATATATAAGAATGTATAATAAAAACACTTATACTTTTGCAGACTTGTGATGAGACAGTGACAATAAGCAATGGGCGTAGCAAATTGACGGACCACGAAATGGCCACGCTCAACGCCAATAATCGCGAAACTAAGAACAGCGTTTGAATGCACGCGATACCGACGTGACTTGTATTAAAGTATTTATTTATGATGATTTAAAACATTTCGAATATAATTATAACAATTTCGTTATTGTAATTCAATCCGTCCATAATATTTGCATGTATTTAATGCTATGTATTTTAAGGAATGAGAGTCGTTCGTTGCGTGCCTTGTTTAATTTGTTAAGTATATAAGTATAGACACTGCATTCACAAACGTGTCATTAAAAAAAAGGAAAAAAAAATTAAAATTACACGATTTGTATGTGCTCAAGCTCGACCGCGTTTCAAAACGTGTAAAAATTTTATGTGTATATGTGTCACGAAGGAGGCGACAAAAACATAATTAAGGGGAACAACAATCGTTTTCGTTTATTTCCTCTTTCTTGCCACAACAGGGAATTAATTTAATAGTAAAAGTATTATAATATTAAACCGATAAAAAATTTAATATTGGACTCGTTGATGACTCGCTGACGACTTGCCAGCGATTTCGAAAATGGTTTTGACTCACTGACGACTCGCCAGCGACTCCGAATTTGGTTTTAAGTCGTCGATGAGTTGATAACAATTCCAATATTTTTAACTGAGAAAGTATACATGTATGTTAATTTACGCTTCGATTTTAAAGCAAACAAATTGTTTCTCATCATGAATCCTTAGAAAGAAAAAAAAAAAAAAAAACGTATGTTGTATGAAAGTTTGTACATAGGCATTTTTATGCATATTGATATTAAGTTTGTAGATCATATGCCGAACGCGTGCGAAAGTTCAAGGCAAAAGAATTGAGTTGCAATTAATACCATTATATTTCCAAAAATATATTGATATTGTTATGATTATTCGAATGTTATTAACGAATTTTTATTGTTAGTTAATTAGTTTAATCACACTTTTGTACAGCGAATATTTGTATTATCTAGATTATAAGGAAGTACAAATAAAAAATTAATAAATACATTAGATTGAAAACTTTTTTTGTAAAATTTAATGTATTATTGACTTATTAGGGAAGTGTATCTTATATATAATTGTAACTTAATTGCAAAAATAACTTAATGTAAAATTAAAAGAATCGATAATACACAATTTTAAAATTTTATTGACCATTTGCAATATAATTATGTATCATGAATATTAAAAATATATAGATGATTGTACAGTTATTTAGTCAACATTTTCACAAAAAAACGCAATTATAAATACAAAATTTCCTAGTTAACTTCCTTAAACCTTACTCATTAGATAAATGTTAGTATAATATAAATCACAAAAGTAATATCGCACCTGGTTCCTCAACCTATAGAAAAATAATGAATTCAATAAAATGGCGACATCACAGAAATTATCTATCATATAACTACTGTAATCTCTCAGAAATTATTAATAATAATAAACTGAAAATCAATAGAAAAGTAATTAAATTTTAAGATGAATAAATAAAAAGTGTAAAATTTAGAAAATTGTAATCTTTTTGTTTCATCCTAAAAACTCGTAAGCAATTAAACTTTTTTTCTTAAACCAACATGAACATCCCTTAATATCATTATTTGCGTTTCTCGTTAATATCTTGTTTATTTCATAACTGTGTTAAATGTAAATATAATTCTCTTACAATAAGAGTGTCATGCAATGTCGATTTATGCTTAACTGTCTGCTTAATATACATCTATTTCTTTATTATGTATTTGAATTATTTAAAAATATTTTTTCAAAGTATCTTCCATATCCTTGGGCTCAACATTAGGTCCAAATCTAGCAACGACTTTTCCCTCCTTGTCGACAATAAACTTAGTGAAATTCCATTTGATACTATTTGTTAAAAGCCCTTCTTGTTCGGTCTGAAGGAATTTCCACAAAGGATGAGCTTCGTCGCCGTTAACATGGATTTTCCCAAACATATCAAATGTGACGTTGTACTGTTTAATAAAGTCGAGTATTTCTTCAGGTGTATTGTACTCCTGGTCCATAAAGTCACCCGACGGGAAACCCAAAATTTCTAGACCCTGTGGTTTGTAATTATCGTATAATTCCTGTAATTGTTTATAATTCTTCTCGGTCAAACCACATTTGCTCGCCACGTTGACAATAATCAGGACATGATCTTTATATTTACTCAGCGGAATATCATTACCGTGGATATCGAGAGCATGAAAGTCATGAACGCTTTTGGCATTCTTCCAGTTATTATCCTGATCAAAGGTTTCATCATCAGCTATCACCAAAGCTGTACCCAGACAGAGCAAGAGTAAGGACCTCATGAGTAAACCTAGAAATCCACGTAATTATTCAATTTAATTTTTGTGTTCAACTGGAAACTCAATTATTGTGATTAGCTTTTGTCAGAAGTTCACAGAAGCAAATTAATTATAATATCGAAATTCCAGTGAATAATTAAACAATTATTCACTGGATTCATAATCATTGGAATGAAAGTACGTGATTTATCGACATTTTTCATTGAATATATCTTTACTCGCATTTACATTCCAAGATATTGTTATAAAGTTTTGTATTCCAAACCGTCATGCTAAAACATTGTAATTCAAATTTCAGTAGTAAGATAATAGAAAGTTCAACAATTTGCATATTTTGTAAAATTCTTAATAATGTGATTATTAGTAGTATTAATTAAGTAAGAAAGTTGATACTACACAATGAATTTATTGAGTCATTTTCATTATTACTGAACAAAAAGGTAAAATATAAGTAGATAATATATAAAAAGAAGTTAATACCATCATTTATAAAATCATCAAGACATTAAAATTTTCCATAAATTTATTTTGAAAAATTGTGAATATCCTATTATAATAATTTTAATTAATAAAATATAAGAGTCAGTATCATAATTATGACTTGCAAAATAACTTAATCAAATGATTTAATAATAATACTTCATTAGAAGTAAACTATAGCGTTTTTTCTGTTTTCTATTTTCCTCTCTTCATTCTTCACTGATGATCATACTTTTTTTTTTTTTCCTTGTACAATTATATTTGTACTAATCATGGAGCTGTGATTGACATGTAAAATTATTGTTCAAACTCTAGTCAGAGAAAAGTCTCGTTTTCAGTACAATTATTTTCTAATTGCTGCACAGGAATTAAGTCTTATTCAACTTCCTCAAAAATATTCTAATCTTTAAACAATATAATTATTTTCAAAGAAGTAAGAAAACTTACCCATTTTAACAATTTTTTTTTCTTAAAGTTGAATGAAATAATATCTGAAAAAAGATAAACACTTATTTTATCGCTTGTTAAATACTGTCATTTGATGAGTTCAACAATCATAATGGATTTAATGGGAAATAGTCGGGTTTCATTGTTGTTGAATGAGATGTCTTGTGTTTCTACTCGCTATATAAAGAAAGTTTGCATTTTTTTGCAACAAATTCAAAAATTTTTGATTAACATTAAATCAAAAACGTTAAATTCATAACACAAAAAGTGATATCAAAAATTAAATATTTTACTTATAAATTTGCTATATTTAAACTAATTTTGAATTATGATGGACAAAGTTTTTTGATTTGATTTTTTTGCAAGAAACATTGCAAACTTTTTGCACATATATGTTTTTTCTGAACTTATATGTATCAGCAGTTAAATTATTATACAATGGATTGAAAATTAAATGTTATTAAATCATATATTTTTTCATTTTTATACTTGAACATGTATTTTAAATGTGAATCATACACATTTTAATTGTGAAAGAAATGTATTTAAATTCAAACATATTCATGACGTTTTGAAAGAAAAAATAACTTACAAATAAATAGGGAAAGAACAGATACACGATATCTTTCAAAATAAGTTAATCCATTTCAGTATGATCTTGGCTGCTGGGATCATCAAATGCAATATAAAGAGAAACATAAAACAAAGTAAAAAAGAAAAATAAAAGCAAGATAGAAACCGGTTCGTTTTGATCAAGAATCTGAAGTAGAAATATTTAAAACCCAAGGGTGAATGTTATTGTCAAAGAAAAAAGATATGAAATTAAAGTACAATAAGATAACAATAACATTCAGATCGTTTAATATTGTTATGTTATTTATACATAGTGTACATTAAAAATATATTTATTTTTATGCATACTTACATCTTCGAGCACAAGTTCGCAGCAGACTGAGAGCAATCAATTCATCGTGACCTTAAATACTTGACTTTGCTGCAGATTTTAGTTTCTAGAATTCACCAACGTGGTAAAGCAAAAGTAACTAGATGTGTAACACTTAATGCGAATCAGAAATACGCGTCAGAAAAATATTGAAAATGTAAAATATCTATTTACATGGAAAATTTAGGCGTACTTAATAAATTAAGTAATATTTAATAATTATTCATTTAGAGAAATACAAAATATATATTTGTATATTTTTATACAGCATGTACTTAATCCATATACACACAAAAACATGCCAACATTTATAACTAATAAATAATTAATCACCAAATTTATTTACAATACATTTAATTATTGTAATTAATTCACGGAATAAAATACATAATCTTAACTCTTCATGTGTGAATATATGAATAAAATTATATTCTCGTTGATAAATAAGGACAATAAAAATAATTGCACAAAAGAAGAGTCAAATTTATATTTAGTTATGAAAATATAACTTTAATGTGAATGTGTAAACTAATAATCATTTAACAAATTCACTATGTACTATGTTATATGTACATATACACAATTTTAAATGTAAAAAAATATGCAAATTATACTTAGTACAGTAATTTTTGCATGGTAAAGTCTTACAAATAAATAACCTTTGATAGGTAAAAAAGGTATATTTAAGGCAGACAATGTCAGTGGATGTTGACAAAACTAGTTTGTCCCATCAGGGCCAGATCTTCCAATAACTTTAGCCATCTTTTTGTTTGTAGAATCCTCAACTTCTTTAGGTTTGTAATAATGTGGAGCAATTTCCAAAAGCCATTTGCTTTCAATATCAATGACTTGACGCATATATGCTTTTGTTGTAAATACCAATTCATGATATAACAACCACCTTGGCAATTCTTGAAACAAAGCACTATTTGGATGTATTGACACACTTTGATTATGTTTTGCTGTTTTGTAATGGCCATCCTTTGATAATCTTGTTACGTGGTAAAAATAACCAGCAGTGATAGCTTTTTTGATATTCAAAGGATTTGAAATACCAGAGACAAGCTCGATTTCTACACGCTGCAATAATCCAACAAGTTGTTCTCTCACGTCACGGGCTCTCTTCATTGATCGATGTTGAATAAAATTTTCATAACACCATTGAGTACTAAAATCCGTTTGTTGCCACTGGTTGTAAATTTTCAAAAGCGTCAAATGATCCCCACCTGAAATCAATTGATATTGTTATTAGTATTTTTATTTTTATTTAATTCTAAGTCTGATTTTCAATGTAAATTATTTTTATATACCAGGATCATGAAAGTTTTTTCTTGCTGTGTCTGCATGAATAATTTTATTTTTGGGCCTATAAAATATAGCTCCATTGACAGACAACATTGCTGCAATTGTTGCTATTTCCTCAGAACAAGAATATTTTTCACTAGCTAGCAACATTTTAGCCATCATTGGGTCCAACGGGAATTCAGCCATTTTTCGTCCCATTTTAGTTAATTCTCCCCTATGATTCAATGCTCCCAAAGCATACAATTGTTCGAGTGCAAGTGCGAGCATCTCATGTGGCGGTGGATCTAGAAAGTCAAAATGAATCAAGTCATTTATACCAAGTGTTTTCAGCATCAATACTGCATTGCCCAAATTAATTCGCTGAATTTCAGGAACAGTATTTTCTTCCATTTCGTGTGTGTATGACCATGCTGTGTAAAGCCTGAAACATTTTCCAGGTGCTACACGACCAGCACGACCTAAAATATTTAAAAAATTATGTTTACTTAACTTTCAGGCAATTTTTTTACTTTTTTAGAACATTTTTTGTTAACTTACTTATAGATAAATTTGAATACAAATGAGTGAATTTAAACATAATTAGAAACACACCTGCTCTTTGTTTTGCAGAAGCTCTACTTATTGGGACAACCATCAAAGTTTCCATTCCGGTTCGAGGATTATAATTATTTTGTTTTGCGAATCCTGGATCAATAACATAAATAATATTGTCAATCGTTAATGAAGTTTCAGCAATGTTTGTCGCAAGTACAACTTTTCTTGCTCCAGGCGGTGTTGGAAGGAAAATCTTTGTCTGCATGTCACTTGGCAAATTCGCATAAACAGGAAGAATCACCAACTCTGCCAACTTTGATCCGAGTTTGCGAACGCGTTCTTGTAGAAGTTCTTGACAAGTTTCGATTTCGTCTTGACCTGTCAGAAAGACAAGAATATCTCCTGGCGGTTGAGTCGCATGGATTTGCAAGATGGATACTACACAAGCATCAATGTAATCAGCCTCAGGAGCTTTTGTGTAAAAAACATCAACAGGAAATCTGCGACCTGGGATCCGAAAAATAGGTGCATCATCAAAAAACGCGCTAAATTTTGGAGCATCCAGTGTGGCTGACGATATTAAAAGTTTGAGTTCTGAACGAAACCTTGTGATATCTTTTACAAGACCTGAAAAAATTATTACAATAATTTCGAATCCATTCTTAATATAACTTTTTCTCATATTATTTTTCATTATATAAAATCTATATTTGCGCTTTACTAAACTTTGTTATATACTGAAATAATTATTATATATGATCTTTGGGCATATTTACTACACTGAAGATTCATATGCTTAAATTTTTTAATCTTGAATCTCATTGTTCCCCCCCCCCTTTTTTCTTTTATTATTTAACTAATACAATTTGTACAAACCAAATAGTAGATCTGTATGCAATGTCCTTTCGTGAGCTTCGTCAATTATCATGACACTATATGATGCCAAGTCAGGCTCGCTCAAAAATTCTCTGTGCAAAGTACCATCAGTCATATATTTTATTTTTGTTCTCTCTGATGTACAATCTTCAAACCTAATGGAATATCCAACTTCATTTCCTAACTTTACAGCCATTTCATGAGCTACTCTAGCAGCTACTGACATAGCAGCGACCCTTCGAGGTTGTGTACAACCAATTTTTTTTCCTTCATCGCAAAAACCTATAAAAATAAGTATAAAATTAAAATATACCAGTTCTTTAACAACTGTAAAATGTAAACTATTAAATGTAAATTATGTAAGAAATTCTCTTAAATTGACATATAATTAACATAATAAAACTCATAATTTCAGTCAAATAAAAATGTACATTCACCTGCTTCATACAAGTACTGAGGTATTTGTGTAGTTTTTCCTGAACCAGTTTCACCCTCAATAATTAATATTTGATGCTCTTTGATAGCATTAATAAGATCTTTCTTAAATGGATA
Organism: Aradophagus sp. ZL-2020; assembly: GCA_022817685.1. Lineage (NCBI taxonomy): Eukaryota > Metazoa > Arthropoda > Insecta > Hymenoptera > Scelionidae > Aradophagus > Aradophagus sp. ZL-2020. The sequence goes on along the minus strand of JABFOV010000511.1, from coordinate 16,000 downwards.
TATAGGTAAACTTCTTTTTGTTTCTTCAATTGTGGTCAGTACTTTGCCTTTAGGAGTAGAGATATCCTTTTTTTCTTTCTTTTGTTTTTGATCACCAGGCATTGTTAATGATTGCACAAATTCAATTTCATTTTCCAGTAGTAATTCATACTCTTCCTGCAGCTTTTTATCTTTGGCTCCAAAATGAAACACAGCAGATGACATTTGCTCCGACTCCCATTTGCTTTGCTCAGATTGACATGGTTCAGGATCAAACTGTTCCTGTTCCAAGGCACCTTTGGGCTTCTGTTCAGGCATCCGATACCTTTGAATTCTCTCCAGCTCACGAGCTTTTTCATGTTCTTTTGCCAATTGTAGCAACTGCTTTTTGTGCTCTCGTTCCCGTTTCTCACGTTCTGTGAGAATTTTATCTTCAAATAGGTACTCATCGTCAATAATGTCCGCCTCAAGTTCGGCGACTTTATCTTCTTTGCGTTTTTCTAAGTATTTTCGACGTGATTCAATACGCAGTTTTGGTACCAGATCATCTTGCTTCGAGGATTCCAAAAGCTTAATTCGTTTGAAAGCATTGTCGTCATTAGAACTTGAAGGCACTCCCAACTTTTTAGTCTGCAAAAGAACAAAAAATAACTATTATTATTAATTTGAATCAAAATAGTAGCATATTTAACTTCAATATAATTTATTTTTATTATTAAATTAATACGTTAATAAGGCAATTAATTAGATACAAAAAATAGTTTTAATAATAGTTTATAACAAAATTGTTGATATATAAACAATGTGTAAATATGATATATAAATCTTTTGTTTCAAATATACACATTTTAATTCAATAAACATGATAAACAAACAAATGTACCTTTTTTTCATCTCTAGCTTTTAATCGACTTGCAAATTCATTTCGTTCTTGTATATCTTTTTTCCTTCGTTCTTCTTCACTATCGCTTTCACTACTCGACGATTCTTTTTTTCTGTATTTACTCATTTTCAATTATTTTGCTCCAATTTCAATTGACTAAAAACAAGCCGGATTACACAGATTTAGGTTAGGTTGTGATTGAAAATACAAATATTTACATTAAAAATAGGAAGAAATATAAGTGTATAAATGTAAAGATGATACATGTGACTTTTGTTTATTATAAAATCACCTCTGCATCAAATTTATGTAATGCATTAAATGTTGACGTTAACAATAACAAACTCGTCAGTAATGTATCAATTTGCTTTGACTGTGTATTTCTATACAACAGACATGCGCGATTGGCAGGAGACCTGTCTCAATGTTTGAAAATAGCGGGAAAAAATAAAATTCAATGTTAATAATTAAAAATTAATATAAAAATGAGTTTTATTATAATTAAATTTATTAAATTTATATTATTTTAATAAATTAAAAATTAATATAAAAATATTTGTTTAGATAACATAAATTAATTAAATATTGTTGACACTAATTGTTAAAAAAATGTAAACATGTAAAACATTTTTATACTTAGATTAATTTTCTGAAAATCTGATAATAGAAAAATAAGAATAATAATATGTAATAATGGAAAAAAATGAACTATATTTAAGTATACGACGTTTCAATTATACGGACAAATTCCATGTGAAGTCTATTTGTAAGTTTATTTATTTCTCTTAATGTTGGAATACAATTGTTATAAAACACCACAGATAGTTATTTTATTTAATTTTACGAAATACCATCGATTAAAAGTAATTGTTTTTGTGCAATAGACGATTAAACGTTTATGGATTTTTATTTAAAAAATGTGCTTACAAGAAAAATTGTCATGATCTTTGTCATTTGTGAACGTCGCCACGAAAGCGTGCACCGACTTTGTTTTTATTTATTTATTGAATGGTTACTCTGAGATTCATGTTTGTCTTAACAAATCATTTTACAAGTATAAAAAGTTTTATCGTTGCGACGTTCCCAGATAAACACTGGAAATTGTTTGCTGTTATAATTAATAGTGTTAGATTCAAAAACTTTGAACAAATAAAAGAGAAATAAATTTCACTCTTTGGTTAAGGATAGAATGAATAACATTCGTTCAAAAAGTTAAACTTTTTTGATAATCTTGTCTTTTTTTTTATTAATTTTTTTATTCTTAGTATATGAAAATCGATTGTAATCAATTAAATTATCAAGGAACGCGATTAAAATTGATTACGTATAATCGAAACATACTTTTTTTATCTATTTCAGATTTATATAAATCAGTTTTAGTCGCATTTTTTGAAACTTCAACAGGTTTAATCGAATGTCAGTTGCTGAAATTATTAGATCATTATTTGGTTGTCGCTTCACTGTCGAACAATTCCTTAGAAAATTACGCAAAAAATTGTCCTTTAAATTTACAAATCACAACTGCACCATCGTCTATTCTCTATTCCATGCGAAAGATTAAAACGACCTGACAAATCCCACATATTGCATCATTATCCAAGTTAAGGATATTGTCTAGTCAAATTTTTTCAGTTTTTCTTTGACATTTTAACAAGCGTAACAGTTACAATTTTCATAATCATAAAAATGAATGAAATGAATGTTCTGGCCATTGTATAGTAAGTTCTACGATCGCGATTGAAAAAGTGTCATAATAACATTTTATGAAGAATTTTCAATTACATTTTCATTTGCAATGCAAAATGCAAATCTTTTATAATTTTATATCAATCGTAACTTTGGTCAATAAGATCCTTTTTCTTGTTGAGACATAAGTGAAAACAATATTTAAACTCAAACGTTTTTTGTAATCATTTTTAGTAAAGAAAATTGTTATTATTTCAAAAGTCATGATATCGGTGCAACCATTGGTATTAAGGACTGTCAGAATTTGAACAATGGATAAAATTTATTGTTACAATTGCAATTTAATTGCTTAACAGTTGAAAATATGTAAAGGGTCACTTATAATTGTATAAATATGAATTCTTTCAATTTTATACATCTTCTTCTCATTTCTTTTGTTGAAAAATATGTTAGAAATACAAAGACTCTATATAAAACTAAATAAATATAATCTAATCAATATATTTTTTTTTCAATTTACTTCAAGATTATTAAAGAATTTCTAATTGGAAAACTGTTCTATCTCAGTCGTTTTTATTTACAAAAACGTCCAAAAATGACTATATTTTATTTATAGTTTAATATAAAAATGGATCTAATCACACATTTAAAATTCAATTGAAAAAAGTAGGTCCATTTTCATATTAAAAATGAATAAAATAAATTGTCTAACTTCGGATGAAGTTTTGTAAATAAAAAAATCTGAATAACTACTTGAAGTAAGTATAACTGCTGTAATCTGAATTTTTCGACTATGCTTTTAACGTTCAAAAGTCAATTTAAAACTACTTTAAATCAATACCCTTGTATTCTATCTAAAGATAAACATATTTTTGTAGTTACAACCAACTCTGTATTTTATGGCGTTGTAATTTCATTTAACAGGTCATATAACCATCTATGTCAGCAATTCACGATAGAACTCTAAATTATACATCTATTTTTTTACTGTATACAAATATAAATTACTATATGAAAGTCAAAAGAAATTGTATAAAAAATCATATTTATTTAATTATAAAATAACCCTTAATTGAAAGAAACTCAACCCAGTGACAGCAAAGACATTAAAAACAACAAATTATCCTGAAAGACGAGTAAAAGCGGAACAAAAACAAATATAAATGATGGGAAGGCCTCAAAATCAGGAACAGTTGTATCCGGATTGTACGCACACATCGTACCAACACCGTTCTATGATCTGATCTACATTATAAACTCAGTTGCAAATGCGTAACCAACAGTCATTCCACGCTCGCCTACAAGTATCTAGTTTGCATTACAATGATGCAGTTATAAAGTCGCTATCGCTAACTTCTGGCTTACATCGTGACAATAGCATTTTCTTTACGTTCTAGGATTTACCGATGCTGATTTATCAATGCTAAAATCATCACATCTGCATTTACGTGGTGCTTAATGCAAATTTATTGTGCGTCATGGAATGTTCAAAGTGTACCGCCTCGACCAGTTTGTTCCCGCCAAAAAATACCATTTCAAAAAGTGAGAGCAAGAGAGAAAAAGTCTCCTTCTCCCTGTTGCAACGATAATTTCATTATCGTTCTCGGGATTCCATGCTCGGCCTGTCCCTTTGATAGCTAAGACCCGAGCCAAGCTTTAACACGCCGACATGTATAAAAGGCACAAACGTAAATTAACAGAGAAAATCAGGACTCTCTGGCGGGCTTCTTGACTAGAAAAGCTCGACGATTACGTCGCTGCAAGTGCGTCTTAATCTCCCAAGACAATTAATTTATCAGTACTCTTTTTTTTCATGCTTTTTTCTTTCTTTCTTTTTTTATTATTATTATTCGTTTTATCGTCAAAGATATTTAACTTCCTATTTCGTCCATAACGCCAAAATACAAGCGTCTGCATCGAGAAAAATTATTACTCTTCTAGTAAATTTGAAACACCCTTGACTGCAATTCGAAGATTGTTAAAAATATTAAAATATATTTGCAAAGTGAAATGTTGCATAATAGAATTTACTGTTACTGATGGTAATGTCAAACCAGTAGAAAAGTATATTACAATTTCACTAGCAAAATAATAATTCTTGTTTTTCGTATTTTTTTCTCTCATCGAGCAGCAGCTGAAAAGTGGCGTATCAAAGAGAACAAATGTACAAGATTTGCCAGACACAAGGGCCCAGGACCAAAGTTGTGCGAGCGTTATGAGGGCTCGCGAAAAAGCGCGACAACTCGACTTCGGCGTCGATGATCAGGCAGTAGGATGCTCGTTAACCGTTGCATGTCCGGTCGCGACCGATTCAGTGGTAACCGATTGCGCATGTCCTTTCGGTTGCTCCGTTTCGATGGCCCGTGACATGAGCCGGTGCTTTGGTGCACCAAAGCGGCTACGCGCTCGCCAAAACGCATCATCGGACAAAACCCAAAGACGTCGTTTGACGCTCGCTTCAGGGTCTGAGCAAAGAGTGCCAGCGCTGAACCTGCAATGGGCGATGCGAGTTTCGCATTTCGTTCCAATGTTGAAGCTCTTCGGTGCCAGAACCGTTGAGGCCCAGGCAGAGCCAACCGATCACTTCGCGACCCTTTTTGCCCATTGCACCGCGCCGTCGGTTGTATACGGTTACGAACAACGTTACATCACCAAGTTGAAACAAGGCGACCTATTTAAACACACAATATGAGATAGAGTTTGTTATTAAATATATAAAATTTAAATTAGTTTTACTTTTCTTCTATTTGTTTCTCGTTTCTTCTTTTATTCTTTTTTTTCTTTTTCTTTTCATATATATGTATTTCATTTAGTTGAATTAATCTTGCCAAAGTTATTAGAAGTTGAGATCGAAGCAGTTATATTACTTTAAGAAGATTAACTTTTAATAGAAGAAAATAAATTAGAACGAGCGATCCAATATCTCGAAGAAATCAATTTGTTGGATTAAGTATATAGCGATGCAAGTCAGGATTGTAACTTTACTGTCAATGGTGATTCGATCACAATTTAATTTCTGAGTTAATGAAGTTGTGATAGCAATACTAAAATTTCTGTTCAAAATCCAATGAGTTTATTGCTTAATGAGCAATAAGTTTAGACTCTAGATTAATTACATTAGCTTCCGTATAAACTTTTATTAATCTTTTTCTAAATATATCAACTATAAAATATAAAACTTGGTTTCAATCATGCTAGATGAAACATTTAGTAAAATTTAATTTAATGTTATAAACATCCTCTTATTATTTTGTACATTATCATTCATTTATAGCAATATAAAGCGCAAAACTTTATTACAGGTTGAACGATGATAATATAATAAGCGTAACATACACTTGATCAATAAAAAGCCAATTCACTTAACCCAAATGGAGGTTACTCTAGTTTGTGCGTAAAATAAGAAGATAAATTAAAATGATTGATAACAACAGTGCTTTAATTACTTTACCATTTCGAAAATAAATCTAACAATTAATTAATCGCGTCAGAAATAAACAAGTTGAATAATAGATGTTTCAAAAGACTCACCTGAAATATAAACGTTTCTTTATAAAGAGGATTGGGCTGTGCGCGCCTTAATCCTGTTTTAGATCGGCCTATTTCATGACCATAGCTGTCCACCAGTGCTAATTTGACGTAAGTGTCAGGCGGTTTTGTATCGTTTCCCCTACCACCTCTGAAGTGCGATCCTTTTATGATTTCCACTGAGAGACGTCCCGTCGTACCATTGTATGCCAGACCTGTAACAACGTGTAAAGTTCCTTGTTAGAGAATTGTGGCAAAAATACTCCAGTAACTTTCTAAGAATAATATAATAGTCTGATGTTACTTCAAGAACATTAAATAATATCATCTATCAATAGACTATACTCAAATCTTTCTTACATTTAATATATAAAGTTTTGCAATAATAAACAATATCGACGAACTTTAAATTCTATTTTGTTTTACCAACCTATAAGAATTTCTGCCACACTGCCGCCTTTCATACTACTGCCATACGGTGGCGTCGTTGGCGATGCATAAGATTGAACTGACTGTTGTGAACCCGTTGAATCACTTCTCGTTAAACTGTTGGTTGTGCCCCAACCATCTTGTAACTGCAATAATAATTTGAAAATGATTAAGTCTACCAACATCGTTCGTCTTAACTGGTATTCAGAATGTAGATTCAGAATTCTAAGTAGGATCTCAGCTAAGAATGAAAATAGAAATACTGACCAACTAGACCACTATCTAGATAGGGTCTAATTTAATTTTAATATGATCTACTTTCCATAAGTAAAAAATTAATGCAGACTAGAACCTAAGTTTGTAACTAGCTTAGGTCAGTGCCTAGAATTCCAGCTGAGAACTTAAATTAAATTCATATGTTTAATAAATCCTTCAATTATATCCATAACTGAAATTATGAATTCTGTCTTTAACTAGCTAAGAATCTAAATAATGCATTCTGAACCGCATCACATTTCGGGAAACTATAAAAGAACTCAGCCAAAATCCAAGACTTATTTCTATCCAATGAAATTTGAATAGGATACTACGTCATATTAATTTATTTTGACCTACTCAACATTTTTGAAAACATTTTTGAAATCCAAGACACCAGAAGTATCTCATTTTTTTAAATACATCCCACTTTCAGTATCTTAGACACAAATAAATTCGGAAATGAGACACTTGCTTTTACAGTGTCAAGCACTACTTATGTTTAATTAATAACAATAAAATTAAAAAGGAAACGTGATATATGAACTTCGAGCGTTATTTGCGAGAAAACGTATACGTTACAAAAATATTAAATCATGTGAATGGAATACAAAGAACAAAGTTCGTACGGAAGAGAGTGGTGGTTGCAACGGTAGCACCATGGTGGTTTCCAACTGCAAATTGATTTGATCAAAAGAAACGCGCGCCTCGCCAAGCAGTCTTTCGCGACGCATACGGCCGCCCCACATGTAAACGCGTAGTCGCACACCCATCGCGTTCACGTCCTCGGGATTGACCCGTGGCAACAAGAAGCTCTCCATGTACTCGGGCGAGACGCCCTGGCGGACTCGCGTCTTGCGCCGCTGCTTTTTCGATGGCAGTAGCACCAGTCGCACTTGGCTACCGCCGGTTCCAGCCGGATAATTGCGACCTTGCAAAACGTGAACCTGCGAATCATTCATAACATTATCATACATTGTACCCATTTCACAACAATGATTCTACTTAATGAGAGGGCTTTCGTTTTCCCTTTATACTTTCAAGTACAATTTTAATGCTTCGGTAATTCCAAGGGACAGAATTACAAGTTCACTCGTATATATTTTATTTGTTTAATTTTTTTTTCATTGATAGGATGTTATTTGTTATACGTACTGTCATTTCACGCATAGGTGCATCGTACAAAAACGCCACTTCTAAACTACCAACTTCGTCGCTTGGGAGTATCATCGACGAAACGGTGTCGTTGACTGCCGACGATCTAAAATCCTCTATCTCTGCCACCTGATCTCTGTCGTCGAGTATCACACTCGTCGAGCCCACTTCTACTACGCACTGAAAAGTTTTGCGATTGATCATTTATTCTAATGTTACAATCTTGTTTGTGAAGACACTTTTTTCATCAGAAACAATTTAATTAGTGCTTGAAATTAATGTTTTTGAATCGTAGCTTTATCTAGACTCGGGAATACAATTAAGTAATGAATTTGAAATACATGTTATAGGTTTTGATAAGTATAAGTTAGATATAAATATATAACATATTCGATAATATCAGTAATTAATCAATACTTATAATTCTCATTAAATCAATAATACATTTATCAAATAATTATTCTTATTTAATCAGATTATTTATTCCAAATGAGATTATATACAAATTTTCCCTAAACATAATCATTATTATAGATTATCGATTTTTACTATTATTTCAACATTTTTTTTTTTTTCTTAATACATGAATTATGCTTCTATTTTTATTGCATTTCATTGCGAAATGTACAAGTTGAATAATTTATGACCGTGGTAATAAAATATTTTCATTATGTAAATACCTGCTGCTGATCCATAGTGGAATGTTCTTCCGAACAATTGCCGGATGTGGCTCCAGTGTCAGCTATATGGGAAACAAATAAAAAAAAAGAAACAGATTTTGTATGTATTTACATCCATAATATCAAGTGTGAGAATTAAAAGTATTTAAACACTAACCAACAACGGTCGGTCCATCTTCCGCTTGAATGGTCAGGGTGTCCGTTGGATGCGAAACGTACTTCAGTCTACGGTCTTCTTCTGAATCGGAACTTGTTTCCGGATCAGATAACGTAAACTTTTTTCCTTGATTTCAAAAATAGGATTAGTTGTTGTTCTGAAGCTAAATTGGAGTAACGCTTCTACAATTACACATCACAAATGGAGGATGATCATATTCATTTGAGGCAAGACGATAGCTAAAAATGCGACGAAAGTTTTAAAAAGTCTTTCGCATTGCGTGCAGAAAGTAATATTAACTTTAAATGTGAATCAATAGCAGTTAAGCAATTAAAAATGTTCTGCTCATAAACCTTAATTAGAGAAACATGAAAGATAGATAAATAAAGGCATATTTTTAACTAAAACATTTGATTTTGTGATTTAAAATAATCTTGTTAAGGAAGTTTGTGATATTTTTTTAAAACGGATTCAATAAATGTTAAAAATAAAAGTTTAAATTAGATCCGTCGTCATCTTTAAAAAATTGTGCATACAAATTTAACTTTTTCTGCTCGAAATTAATTGACGTTGGAATTCGCGGCAAATAGATATTACAAACTTCCTATTCATAAATAATTAGGTCATGAAATAAATGATGAAATAGTTGAAGAAAGGAATGATTGAATGATACAAAGACTTTTCAGAATTTTCGCTCATTTTTAACTCGCCTATCCTCGAACCAAGCATATTTCACTACTAGTTCTTAGCATCGTTTATTGAAAGCCAGATTGGCTCTTTACAATAGCAACAACTTGGTAACTACTATTTGCATTATTCGCTTGAAGTGATCGATTAGAATGTATTCATTGTATGACAAATAATAAAATTAATTACATATATATATAATCTACTATCGATCAGTTTAACCACATGCATTTTATAAGGTCACAAATCTGTCCGGTATCGACCAAGTGTTTTGTTTTATTTGCGTCGTCAAAAAAGGACGGCGCAATGACGCATCTTATTAAAAATAATTGATTTTAAAGAGAAATTGTGAACGATAAGAAAAATTAAAAGAGACTCCGAACGAAATATCGAGACAAAGAACGAAGTGACATGGCCGAAGTTCTTGATCAAAGGATAAAACGATTACGTTATGAATTTACGTTTTCATTAAACACGTTTGTCTTTAATTTTTAGATGAAATATTAAAATATTATGAAATAAAAAAAGTTCATCATTGAATAGTTAAAAAAAATATCATACCATTCTTAGTTAAACAAACCACTTGAACCTTATTAAATGGTACCAAATTCGGGTTCATGAATACGCTGTTTTTCTTGAATCAAAAAGCTTTTCCTTAAAGATGTATAAATTAAAAAATACAATTACATTCATGAGGTCTCTTTTAATACACACAAATAATTCAGAAATATTTTTAATCATTTATGATGTCGTCCTTTTTAAAACTTCTAATTAATCAAAGTATTCGCGAAAAAGTATCTTTTGTTTCCTTGACGATAAACGCAGATGCTACATCACCTTAAATTTTTCTAAAAAGCATTGCGAAACAAGGACTCTACACTCATAAAAATTCTATTTTCTTTCTAAGATGTACAGTCTTTTTTTTAACTAAAACTTCTTGTCAATAGTAATTATTCTTGCATCAATTAATAATTCTCTTGACGTTAGAAAGTTTCATTTCGGCGAAATAATTTTCTTTATTTTATTTTTGTCAGACAATGCAACTTTTTTTTATAAGTGTAAGGTCAGTTTGAGCCATTTAGTTATATAATTACAGCGCGAGCACTAAAACGACTATCTAGAATTGCGTGAAATGCCGGCGAAGATGATCATTCTCATGCAAGTTGCGCGTCTGGTCGCGCGATGGTACCTAAATTTTTGGAGAGCTGGGACGTGGAGCTGTTGCTGGACTCGCAAAGTGGCACGCAGACACCGCCAAAGAGTGTCGCTGATGAGGGCGGTATGAAGCACCACTTGCGCGACAAGTACAAAACCACAACCAGCAGAAGTGCAACAAAACCAGCGCAGGCACCGAGAAACGCTGTCGTTTCCACTGGTACTGACAATATCAACATCATCATCAGTTTGCTTCATTGCGTTGTAAATTCACTCGTTGTAAATTCAATGGGAGGGAAAAGTCATGTTCAAATATACATTTGGCTTTAAGTTTTATGAAAAAGTAAAAATAGAATACACGTACAATATCATTAAATAAGACATAGTGAAGTGAGAATAAAACGTTACTAAGCTGATGTTTGATGAAGTACAGTAAAAACAATTGCTGGTACTTTTTAAAACAAGATAATTTACTGAATTGTATTTTTGTTTGATTGTTAACGTTAAAAACTTTAAGCAAGTGTATTTCAAACGCTGAATTTCGTTAGATGAAGACTTCATAAATTATAATGTTTATCATATTTCTATAAAATGAAAAAAAGGGGAAATTTGTTAAAGCGCGTTTATCGTATTTAGCACAACAAACGGTATTCGTTGATTAAATTTACTAGAATTCAACGTTTGAAGCTTCACGCTTGTACAAAAAGGAGGTCAATTGTATTACGATGCGTATTGATAAACAAATTATGAGTTTCACAATTTAACTTTATAGAATGTTCGCGACAACATTAAAAAACAAGGAGGCGAACGATTTTCTCGCTTCAAACCGAACTGAATCCAAATACACTTGTTAATTAACAATAATTAACAACATTAGCCGTCAACGAACAGTCACCACCAACACTTCCCACCGAAAAATCAATACATTCGATCAATACCAAAGATACCGATTCACTCGCTCGATCCAACACCCACTGATTGCCAATTCCAGATTCCACCAGATCTGTCCTTGAACAAATTGACGCTCAAAGACCGTCAACTTGAAATCCGATTCCAGTGGTTTTCAGTCCGTTTTCTCTTTCGCGAGGTAAAGTCGAATTCGCTCGCCGAGCACAATGGACAAACCAGCGTGCGGATACGTCAGTCGGCTTGGTATCAGTGGGCCGTCATTCATTGGATATTGTGAATGAATTAAAAGCAAACATTTGGGCCCTCGAGACGTGCGATAAATAATGTATCGGTAGTCATTTTGTAGGCCAATAAACAGCTAACTAATCGCTGGCGACAAGCGACTCGGCAATTACCTGCCCGTTTATCGACAAACCACTCGGCCATTAATTATGCGTGCCGCTGTTCAAGGACGTTCCCCTCGTCGAACCGAAAAGCACCCGCGCAGCCTTCGCTTGGAAACGAAGAAACAAAGCTCGACCGCGGATTGAATATTTGCGCAATGCGGTCGCGGCAAGCCATCCAGAGGCACACGTCGATGGAACCGTCCGGAAACAGCGCGTTCCATTAAGCGACGTCAACATTTTCGCTTGTTGTTAGAAGTTTAAGTACGCGTTACCATACTTTACGATAACGCGACCGCGACGTTCATTCATGCTCGTGTTTATGATTTGATTTGTAAGGAACATTGATATCAAATTTTTTACCATAGCTAATGGTCAAATTTTTGTCTCTTCAATATAGATGGCGTAGTTGTTGAGTGAAGAATTGGTTTAGATGGTCTCGTTACTGTCAAGTATGGTGATTTTATTATGTGATTTTTACAATGCAATAACACGGGAATAAAAATCGAAAAATGATTAGGCAAATATAAATACTATTAACGCCTTGATGTGAAGTAACGTTTGCAAAAAGGACACTAATTTATGAGTAGCTCTTTTGCATTTTGTAAAACTTCTACCGTATGGATTTATGTGCAAAGATTTGACTGTATTATTTTTTACTACATTGTAAAATGTAATAAATATATTTTTGTAGGTTTAATGTTAACTGCGTTATTAACATCAATCTTTACACCTCAACTTTAGTATAAATTATTTGTATATAAAAAAATTATATTATTTCAAAGACGACCTTAATAACTCCAATTAATAAATGAAAGTATCGATCAGAAAACAATAATATTCTAATCCAATTGCAAAAACAAATAAAATACTCCAAAAAGGAGTCCTTAAGCCAATGCAAACACTTCCTATCACCTTGTATCTTCGATTTACTCTAAATATCTTCCTAGAAACAGCATTGCACCAAACAAATGTCAAATCTCATTCGCTTTACACCACGAAAACCAATCTACCCTCTTCGATCCCTCAATTTACGAAAACCGTCGCCTGTTACCGAGCCATTATTTATCTTTCATCAACTGCAAAAATGGTTCCAGCGACTCATATAAAACGATAAGAATACCTGGAAACATTTCCTTACTAGCAATTAATTTAATTTCAATAAACAATCAATGAATCGTCCGAACGATTGAAGTGTCGGAAATGAAATTGGGATATCGAAGGCGGCCGCCAACCAAACGGTTGATCGGGGCTGGCCTCGGTCCGCGGGGCAGTGGACTTACCCGTGAGAAAATGGTCTGATCCAGCCAGAATCATGCTCGGGTGTTTCGCGGCTTCCTACGTGCGTCGCTCGGTCGGTCGCGCGTGGCACCCGGGGTCCGATGAACGCATTATCCGCGGCGCCCTGGGCTCGCTCGCTGGTGCTGCCTGTTTGATTACAAACGTGGTTACAACGCCGAATAATACGTGGGCGCCGTGGGCGGGAGTACACAGCACTCTGTTGCTCGCTAGAACGTGCGCCTGCAACATCTCAACCGAGCGCGCGTCTGCGCGCCAAGGCGCGCCTCCTTTGCATTTCATTTCGCTCCATTTCGTTGCGCTTCATTCCTCCGAGTCGATGAAACAGGCCCGTTGATGCTCCGCTCGTCCAAGACAACGTGTCCGCTCGACCGACGATATTGATCTTGTCGATGAACTTGGAGCACCGCGGTCGGTATCTTGACTTCTAGCCATCGGTGCGGTATATCTTGTCAGGTGGATCTGGACGGAGAAAAAGATTAAGGCAAAACTTTTTTGAGACTGAGAAAATTAATGGTTTCTTCAAATAGAATTGTTTAGTTGCAGGTAGCAAGTGTAAATATGTTGTTACTAACAGAATAAATTTCGAAAAGTATACCCGCGCCTTCTTTATGGATCGTTTTTCTTTGTATATTAGAAATGACTGGTATTCATTGAATCATTTGTAGTTAATATTTTAAATTTATTAGTTTAAACAATATTTTTATTGGACCTTATTGGAAACCATGATATGATTGATGAAGAGTGAACCGTGAATAAGTGGATTGAATAAGACTTGTTGGTTGGGAATATCAATTCAATAAGTTTGACTTCATTTTATGAATGGTTGACTGAATTTATCAGTGGGAAATATTTCTATGAAGTCTTATTACTATGTGGTATTTATCTTGGCACCTGATTGGTATTTACCTTGAATACTCATACAATTTGAAGCTACGTTCGTAGATCATCAAAGTTAATCTTATCTAAAATCAAACAGTAATATTACTTTGCTCATTGTTGTAATAAATGTTTTATTAACGTGATGACAATGTTGAGTAAACATATTTTCCTATTTTAACACAACGTCACGTTAAATATACATCAGCTGCTATAAAATGATACAATTTCATTTTCAATATTCAAAGTCAAACGCACGTGGAAAAAGAGTCATTAAATTTCCTTTTGAACGTTAAATAATCATTATCAATTAAACAATCGCAAAAATACATTGAACTGAAATGAATTTATTGAACAATTCTCCATTCATTCGTCGGATCCTTTGATTTATTTAGGGTCGGTAAAAATACGTTGACTCAACTGCAAAAGCGTCGTTTCTGGCATTATTTCATCGACAACCAAAAATTGTTAATAAACGTTTTTTTGCTTCATTCTCCCACTCTTTCGGATATTGGTCGATGAACCAGCGGTCTATTGATGTCGACTGTGGCCGCTGCACCTTCAGTACCCATGCGTAGATAAACAAAAATATTGATAAACTCTCGCATGCACGGCGGCGCGTTGCCTCGTGCGTGAACGTCCAGCACCTGAAACTGATTGTTTTGAGCTTGAAATCGAATGAATGATTGAATGCGAGGGTGAGCGCGACAAAGCCGTGTTTCTTAATAGGCTGCGGGGCGAACGCGGACAATTGGACGGGTGCCGCGTGCTCGTTACTCGGTCATTGGTTCTCCATGGTAACTGGGGTATTTTAATTCGGATGATCGGCTCAGCCAGAAGACTATTATTATAATATCGGCGTTAAGACTCATTAATGTTAACTCGGCGCACCTACGTCGTAGACGTGCGCTTTGGCTTTAAATTTAACGAGCTTATTAAATTTATGCGTTTCAAAAGCGGGAAATAGAATGGGCTACAATTGACATTAAGCAGGGAGTTTCAAAAGTAACTTTTGTGTATAAATTTGAAAGTAGCTTTTTGTTCGTTTGACAAAGATGTTTAAGAACTTTTTGTTTTGAAATTATTGAATTTATATGTTTATAGATAAGTAGTAACTGATAAGCCCAGAGTTTATGATTTTTTGTACACATTATTCAACTTCAAAGAAAAATTGGTTTCCTTTCAAAAACTTGCAATTGTTAAACACTTTTCCAACGTTCATTTCGATTTACATGCTTTTGTATTCTACTTTTTTTTGTCAAGGAATCGTCTTAGTACAATGAAAATTCAATTTATTTAATAATATTAATTCAAAGATGTCAATAATCAGTTTGATGACATTTCAGGGCATTGTGTTTAAGTGTAAATCCATTGTATCTACTTGTCAAAGTTTTATTGAAACATCCCTCATAGCGCATATTTATAAATATTTATGAATATGTAGACAATATTTTACTATATATACTGTAGATATTTTCTCAATTGAACATTTCAATATTTTATAAATATTATACGCGCTATTAAGGATTCATGGCTTGTAATTTTGAATACAAGATTTCTAAGAACAATGCAAAAGAAAATCTTATCGCGAAATTAAAACGTAATTCGCCATTGAAATATCTTAGAATATTTATTAATGACGTTTGATGTTGAATGTTTAGTTATCATGACCTTTCGTTGTACATTAATAAAGTACATTAATGTTAAAATTTGATTGAGGTTAATTATCGAGTTCAAGGACAACTTTCTTATAGTTCGAAGAGAGAGCGTGATGAGATTTGATGGAAGTCATACTAGTTTAGTGATTGACTTTTGATGATAAGTTCAGCATTGTCTTAAATATAATAACTTTATGTATATATTAGCAAGTTTATAACTTTTAATTTATTTATGAATAAAATATAGGAAAAGTTATGTCATCTAACGTGTTAAAAAC
>JABFOV010000510.1:0-37132 GCA_022817685.1 Aradophagus sp. ZL-2020 | reverse complement strand
CGATCGTCGTCACATCTACAACGATCGCTGTAAAATTTACGCCGATGACGTAATGTTTACGGCGATCGCTGTAGATTTGACTACGATCGCCGTAAATATTACTACTTCGTTTTCTCAGTGTATGTAAAAGTTGGAAAATTATCGTAAAAATTATGTCATACATCTTCAAATTGACGATCTATCGTCATGCTGTTCATGAAGTCACGAAATATTCGTAAAAATCAAAGAGGATTACGATTCAGGAATATTATATGAATGTTATTAATTAAATTTCCCAGCGAATATTTTTTCTACAAAACCTTTCATAATCCTCAACTTTCAATCCATCTTGTAGCGTTAAAATTCAAACGTTACTTTAATGCCTTTTTTGCCAAGAGAAGTCGGCATTTTTCATCATTGTAAATGAACGAGCCGAAAAAGAAGTGAGAACAAAAACTCTCGCAAGAGTAACAGCAAAAACCAGTCGAGTAAACATGTCATTCGAATTTTAAAGTTGACGCCTGCATGACTTTTTCGTTCACTAATGAGAAAGTTCACAATCTTTTTTGAGTGTCGTTCAATACAGTTCCATGATTCTTAATGTTTGCTATTCGGCAATCGAACGGAAGAAAAAAACAAAGCAATGAAACGTTGCTCTGTTTTATATCTTTTTTTTTCTCGCCGCTGTCTACTTATCTTGACCAAACAACGCGATTCAACGTGAAAGAGAAAGAAAAGAAGAAATAAATAAATAAATAAAAAGAAGAAGCGCGCGAATTTCAAACGTGTGACGCTTCTCATGGCTCGCACTCGGCTGCAGGCAGATAAAGCATCTTCGTAGAAATGACAATTTCGCCGGCGATGTTTGCACGGAAAACACGCGTCCAAACAATACACGCGAAAAGAATCGCACTTGTCACGCCGTTGGCGCCGTCATAATACCGCGGGAACACGGCTCCCGTTCCGCCTCCGATAATGACGTCTGGATGCATTGTCACCTGGAAATCGTTGCCTTATTCGAGGCACCGCTGTTATTCTTTTTACAACGATCAAAACAGTTCCATGGCGCCGGCTGCTTTCGCGAAAGTCTGCTTTGGATTCGTATCTCGCGGAAAGATCAATAATGAAGACACTCGAATAAATACGCGATGCCGTGAGTTCTTTCTTTTCTCGTTCCCTTTCCGATTTATATTTTAGTTCGTTCATTTCTTTTTATTTTTGATTGTTGATAAAAGTTGTAAGAAGTTGGAAGAGAATAAAAAATTAGCAGCACTGAGACTCGACAGAAAGTTTACAAAATTTAAAAATTCGATAATAATGAATTTATATTTCTGCAATTTTGGTTGCGAATGTAAAAGGAAGTATACTACGAAAATGATCAAAAGGAATCAAAATATTTTGAAATAATGTCAGAATAATTATGAATTCACATTAGAAAATATAGGTTTTAAACGAAAACAATTATATACTGCTGGGAATTGAAATTCCTCGAGATACAATTAATTGAAAAGCGTTCACTTTTTAATTATTTTACCTATGAGAAACTGAAGTAAATCAATTCAAAATTGAATATTAATTAGAATCAATACAACTCGAGGACATATTTTCTACGGTTTTCTTTTTCTTTTAATTTTATTCAACTTAATCAATTCAGATTATTTTGTTTTAAAGTTATTTAAACTAATCTTTTTTATCGCAATGTAAGGCTTCGTTTTGCGTCGAAACAAATCTTTCCGGTAAAGCTGGGAATTAGTCGCGGTCATTGAACCAGACGAGCGTTATTGACACGCACCACCATGTAGGTTATGGACATTTCGTTCTACGTATTATATATGTACAGTTAACCGCGCATGTGCGGAATTCCTCGCGGAACATCAACGAAACCCCGTAAATTGTTCGACCATCTTAAGCATATTTATTTTTTCTATTCTAACTAAAGAAATAAATTCAGTCGCAGCAAAAGAGTAAATTTTGTGCATACAATTTAGAAAAACGTATCCTTTAACTGGTAATAATAATTGCATTTTGCAAACATATATATATACACATATATTTATGTTATTTTAAAACAATGCATTCATGAATTAATATAAGTTAAAAAAGATATTTCGTATTTACTTTGAGCTGCACAAAAAAGGTCGAGGGAGAAGGAAGTGTAATTGGATTTTCGTCGGCAAAGGGTGTGTCAGTGACCTTGCCCAACCGAAAATGCAAAAGCGTGTTCGGCTTGTGCGACGCTGCGGCCCTGCGCCGAAGTTCACTCCCATTCCCGAGGTCATGGACTCGGCTCGATTGCGTGTTGTGACGTCACAAACGTAATTACAAAAATTCCACGTATCGATTATTTTGGTTCGACCGGTTGTTGACATTTGATTGCATTGCAAAAAAGTATATTTCTTCAAAGTATATATTATACTTGCATGTTATAGAATCGATTCAACTATATTTCATTTAAACCAAGTCAATTTTGTTGCTTGAATTGTGCCGAACGAAATTTCGTGTTGAAACGATTCAATCGAGGTTTGTGTTTTAAAAAACATCTAGAGTCAATTTGTGTCTAATTTTGCAATATCTTTTTCTTTATATATATATAAGAATTCCCAGATGATGAGAAGTGGTTATAAAAATAATTGGCTTTTATTCTTGCGGATAAAAATAACAATTATTCGGTCCATTTGCACGAGTCACGCCGGGAGACTGACTTTTTAGCATTCACGCTATTTTTGCCCGACGACGAGTAAAAAGTGCAGCACTGCTCGCGCGCCATCTCGCGACGTCTCGTCAAAATATAGACACCATTTAGAAAATAAGTTTTCGTCCGTTAACGTACGATATCAATATTTATATATATTATAAAAGAAAGATATATTGGTAAAATGCTCAGAATGTATTATAAGCCAAAAACATAACAAACGTCTAACTATTGACAATATTTTATGTACTGAATTTTTCTAACATATCCTATGTTTATTGCTTGTATGTAATATAGCAATTGGATTTTTTAGTATTATTCTCTGTGTGCTAATTTAGAACACAGAAAATATATAAATATATTCTATAATTTACTTCTCAATGACTTGTTTCTGACATCGAGCAATTGAAATCAATTATTGCTGTTTAACAACAATCCAACTGCTATAGTTTTAATTGTTACATAATTCAATTTGTAATCATCATTTTTATTTTATGATAAATTCATACAATAATTATATGTAAATGCCCAGTCATATTCCAATACATCGTTTTATCTTCTCAATGTTTTGTTGACGGAACTGTGCAGTTCGTTTTGCAATTTTTCGTCTGAATTAACCCCCGAGTTAAGCCACGCTTGACACCACGCGAATAAATAATTAATGATTTCTACGTAACAACGGACCGCGTTCGAATGAATAATTAATAATATGCGACAGCGCAATGAATTTAGCCGCAAGTATCGGACACCTTTCGGTCTTCGATCGATAATTTTTTTCCGTTCTCCCACTTGCATTTTTTTGTTTCTTTTTTCGCTCGTATATTTTTTTCCTTCAATCATCCTTTGCACGCGGCAGACGAGTGTCGCGCATTTTTCCGCCGTGACGTAATTCGCGCAGCGTCATTGATACAAGACATCGTCATCGGCGCGCGACTGCCTCCTCTCGCGGCCGCCCAACTTCTGAATCAACCTGCGTGTGCGATAACGCGAGACATAAAGCGAAGAATACAGGCCTTACGTTGCATGGCTTTCGTCATTGATGGCACGCGTAGAAACTTGGTGTTGTTTATAATAAACCCCTTCTATTTTTTGCAATTTTTATTCTTGATTAGAATGAAAATACGAAAGCCGCAATTATAAATAGAAGTAAACTTTTTTTTTCAAATCATCGATTTCTAAAGAAGATTTAGGAAATCGTTTAGAACACTAAGGACTGAAATTAATGATTCCATTATTTATTCTGTTATATACTTTGCGATTTAAAATAACATTTCTTCCTTGTTTAAAAACAGTGGAACTTTCTGCATGTTGAAAATCGAGTATCTTACGCTGTAACCTTTGACATGAACATGTAAAATAAACAAGGACAGATGGTCACACTCGTCATTTTATTCTTTTATCGTCTTGTTCTCAAAGTACTTGTTTTTTAAGCATTTCTACGTAATCAAAATCGCCATTTACTTTTTCGAGCTCAAATTACACGTTACACGGTCGATCGGTTTGTAAATTGCTTTGCGACGGGGTAATTTCGATTCGCATTACGGAGAACAAAGTGATTCGAACCTTTATCTTTCGCGCGAAACGAAACACGAGAAGATAGCAAAAGAAATGTGTTTTGTCACCTTTTTTCTATATTTTGTTTCTCTTCGCACAAAAAATAAAACTCCAGATTAATTGCAAACCTGATACCACGGTATCAATTGTTCGATGTACCTTCGTGATTACGAGATTAAAGAGCTCGTGATATTTTGAACCCGTGCTTATGACAATACGAAGTAAGACACGTAATTAATAGCTGGTGACTTTTATATTCGAATATTTTTTTAACCATATTGTGTTACTTGTACACGTGGACAACTTTTGTTTGAAAATGAATACATACAATAGAAAATATTTACGATAAACAAAGAAGCATTATTTTTTATTACCTTTGTCAAAACTCAATGCTTACTATTCAACATCACTATTTTTAACAAAAGCTGCGTATATCGCACTGCATTCATTTCCTTTGTTTATTTCATTTTAACTCGCTGTCTTTAATTTAATAAATTCGTCACATTCAAAAATAATACATCAAAAATTATGCAGCAATTTGGATGAAAAATGAACTACATTTTATACCCCATGAAGCACCTTTATCAAGAATAAAAATATTTAGAAAAGGATAAACAATTTCTACTCATGACATTCTTTAAATAAATCGAATATTTTTAAGACATTGAATATTTAAATAAATTAAGTTTTTAAGTCAATCAAACACGATCCCCATCTTTTTATATAAGTTAAAACTTTAACTTTTTCCTCACTTTTTATTCAGAATGAAATTTGTTGCATACGCCAAACACGTTTTATTTTCAAATTCAGTATTCGCCCTATTATTTTGTTAATCTCAAATACCATCCTTTATATTTCTCTCTTGCTAATGAAAACGACGACTCGCAAGTCACGATTTATTTCAACGTAAACGTCAACATTAATTTAACCCTTGATTCAGAGTCTATAATCAGCGGTTCCTAGATTTCGTCGTCTATTTTTACCGATTTACAACTCGTACTCCAAGGAGCTACAAACTCGCAACGTTGTAGATGTTCCGCGTGGGCGACAGCACTTCTTAAAGGGACGTTTATCGTCGTCGTTGGCTCGTGTTTCTTCGTACGAAGCAAAAATTTCACGTGTCGATCATCTGCCCACGTGCGACCTTTGCTTTGCTTTTACCTTTACCTGCCACTCCGCTTTCGTTCCGTACGCGTAACTGCGACCATTGACGTTGATTGCTACCAATTTCGTCGCTTTCAATTGACGCTTTCTTCCTGTCATTTACCTTTGCGACATTTTTTTTTTTTTTCGAAGTCGTTTCACGCGTGGTCGTTTCATTGGCCTTCAATTTTTTTGCACCAGCTCGGGGGCAGTTCGATTCCCCCGCATGCGTGTTTATTCTGCTATTTTCGCCCGAGAAAATACGAAATATTGCATGGCCGTTGGAATGGCGAGTCGTGTAAACAGCGAAACGTTTTAAATTTAATCCTTCCAGTTGCAGGGCCTCTTTCCTCGTGTCGGAAGTTTATTAATACTTTCTGTTGACTCGCTGGCCGAAATAGCGTTTTTCCGTTTTGTTACCTTCTACTTCCTTTTTTGTTCTTAATTCAAAACGCTCAAACATTGTTTTTTTAAAGTAAATATTTTAGTTTAAATTTAAGAAGTAATTTTATTTGTATAATTAAATTCTTATTGGATGTAAAAAAATATCATTGACGAAGTGCGTAAATTTGCAAATAAATGAATCGTTGAAAAGTATTTCGCAAAAGTGAACAAGCAAAACATCAGCCAAATGTCGACTGAACTGACAAAGTCGAAGGCGTCATTCATAAAACTGGTACTCGGGTTCTTCCAGTTTTCGCGATTCATCGCGCGCAAATTGCCGCGTCATTCTGCAAATCGCACACGGGAGTCGCGACGAAAATCTTTCCGTCTTTGGGCGAGCATTCATTAGCAAGTGCGTAATGGAATTTAAACGACCGCAGATCGTGACACACATAAACAACGGTCGAATTAATCGCGTTAATCGACGTGAGTTGATTTCGACCGGTAAATTATAATTGGACCGTGAATTATGCTGGCGATCGATCGCAATTGTCAACGTGCAAAACAAACTGTCGCGGCCGCGAATCCGGGTCGACTTCCCACTGAAAGATGCCGGATACGTTTATTTTTGAGCGACGTTCTAGCGCCAGTCCGGCGACTCGAGTACCGCTAGGGATTTGGCCTTTTTGTCGGTCTGTTTTTAAATTCGCCAGCAGCTACGTCGACGACGAATTCACCGTCAATATTTTTATACCAATTTCCTTATCGATTTTGTCTTTTGTTCAAATTCGAATAAAAATGTCTTAAATTCAAAATGCTTGAACAAAATTAATTTGATCGATTTTCAAATTTCTTTCATCTTCAAATGTTTCTTGACATTACAGAACTTTTCATATTTGTAATTTTAGGAAAATTTATGATTCATCGATAAAATGTATCTTACAATGCATTTATATTTTTTTTTAATAATTGTGAATATTTGAATTTATTACACTTGATGAATCAGGTTGGATGCATATTTAAATTACCATTTCGTTTCTCGATTTAATTGAGCTACATTGTCCCATGAAAACCGCGTTTGCAGTCGGACGGTATTTATTGCCATTTCGATTAATTGAATTGCGCATTGCAACGTTATGTAATTCTTTGACGGAATTACGTAACGACGTTTAATGGCCCCAAAACGTCGTTAAAGGTTACCCCGATATTTTGGTTAATTCGTTTGATAAAGTCGAAGGAGCCAAGCTGCGTTGCGGACTAATTGATACGTTTAATTAATTCTTCAGCTGCGCGCCACGTGGCTCCCGTCGCCTCGTCCCCTTTAGTCCCGTTTCTAATTAAAGTTCGGACGCGACTTGGTCGCGCGTAATTCCGTTTTTCGCGATGGTCACCCGTTTGGCGGCGTTTCGTGCGCGGCGCTGCGACCGTTACCTTGGCATTCTCTTTGACGGATATGCAAAGCAATTGTTGCTGATTGCCGTATTTCACGGCGAACACCCCCTTCCCCCCCTCTTTGACCTGGCCGCGATGTAATCATATCTCATTTTCCGATGATTAATGTTAGAGTCATCTTTCGAAATTCAACTTTGGCGTAGTCTGTTATAAGTTCATTTTGATCGTTTTACTTTTCAATGTTGAATGTTAAAAATACTTGCAAATCGTATGAATTAAGCTGCATTTTATCGCGTATATTTGTATATGAAGAATAAATATTGCAATAATAATACTTTCTGAGAAAGCTGTGGTCATTAAAAAAATCTTATAAATTGTTTTCGAATTATACGTGTGTAGAATTCGCTGGGTATAAAGAGTTAAAAATAAAATGAGATATTTGGAAATTTCATCAGCCATTAAATTAACAAAATATTTACACGTGCAGCTTAATTATAAGAAATGCGATAACGAAATTATATTTTGATAAACAGTTGCTTATTTAATTATTGAATATAATATATGTGAATTCCTTTTTATCATATACTGACAAAATGCAAAATTTCCAAAGCTTTTTTTTATCTCCAGACTTGAATTTTGAAAAAAAAACTTAGAAAAAAATGTGTTGAGCGAATTTGTCTTTTACTTTTTTTTTGCACACGAATTCAAGGAATACACATAATTAAATAAAATATCACATCGTAAAATTGTTTGAATTTTTAATTCGTTTATAGAAAGGACATTAAAAGTTCCCCACTTAAGACTTTAAATAAATCAAAACAAAATGAACAAAATAAACATGATGTGAAAAGGTCGAAAAAGGAATGAAAACCCGTAAGTGGGTCGATTTGAATTAAAAATAAATACATTTTGTACGCAGCGCCTATCTTTAGAGCGGAGCTTGGAAAATTAAAAGGCCTTGATTGACAACCTTTTGACATTAGATGACGCGATAAATTATTCATCGATTCATGAGAATAAATTTGCTACTCTTTCCCGGGACTTTGTCGAGCGAATTTCATTTGGTTTTTAAAACACGCGTTCGCCCGTTTCCGGCCCTTCGTTCACCGTCCATTATACACAAGCGTTCCGGACCAATCGGACTTTCGCGCCTTCTTGCGACTTGAACAATCTTACGCAAGATCCAATCGTAAGAAGAGATATTTGCATAATGCGTTATATGAATCTTAAAAGTCTGTCTCTACTTGTTGTCCATTTAAATCGGCGTAAAGGTCGATTCTTCAGCGAATTTCATGCGAATTTTCGTGTCACTTTTTTCAACAAAAAATTGACGGTGAATCGAAAAACAAAAAGAGGCGGCAAAAAAGTTCGGTTCGGAATGGAAAATCTATTTTTATAAACTAGGGGTTATGCAAGTTGACGCTTGCACGACCGGCAAAATGAAAAATGTTAACCTTCTTTCCGGAACAAAATTGACTCTAAATATATCGTCAGTTATTCATAAAAACGTGAACGTTTTTGTGAAATGTTTTTCAATGGAATTGGCAATAGCAGGAATGGGGAGGGAGGCGTTAACGTTTGCAATTTGATATTAATATTATTTTGCAGATTTATCCAAATAAATTGACTATGAAATACAAAGTGATTCAATTCGGAGAATTAAATTGTATCTCTTACAAAAAATTAATTAATTCGGACAGATGAACCTCAGCTTTACCAGGAATCAACGATGTTCTCAGTACTGATCGAATTTTTTTTCTCGTTGCGCAATAGTTGTTTGGATGCGATCGCAAAAATATATGGAAATTCGCGAGGCCGGTCGAAAGCAAGTTTGACCGGCCAGTTTTGGGCTACAGATTTTAGGAGCCGTCCTCGGGAACTGGCTCACGGACGTGACGACCTCGACTGCAAGTTTACAAGTGCACGGAATTCAATGTCACGGACATGCGGTATCGGCAATGCGTCGCGACATTGACAGAACTTGACTCGTGGACATGATAAACACCGTAATGGACCAATAACAATCCGTGAACTTTCGATAAATTAGTGTACTGAATATAAATATTAATTTATCTCTATCTAATGAGAGTTGCATAAAATATTTATTATTTTCACAATATATTCAGTGATTTATTCCACATAAAATTGCACTTTTTGTTTACAAGTTTTTGCGACTTCGAACTTTATATAACATTGAGTAAAAAAGATCTTACTGAAAAAAAGTAATAGAATAACATTTTATGCTAAAGCCTGTTGAAGACAACGAAGAATTTATGAGAATAAAATTGATCAAAATTTAATTTTAAAATTTCATAGATTGTTTTTTCACTTTGATTCAGTTAAAAAAAAAAAAAAAGAATATTCAACTTACTTCACGTCCAATATTTTCATGCAATTATTTTGACTTATAATGCATTTTGAGGAACAAATGTTTTTGCTTCTGTAATTGACAAACAAATCATGGAAAAGAAGCAAATCGTTAAGAATAGCAACCCATCTTTATGTCATTTTTTCGCAACTAAGCTTGTCCACGATGAAGCGATTCAACTTTTCGAAATAACATCAATTTTTGCGAACATAACATATGTAGAAGGTAATTTCAACAAATATTAGGCATCCTGGAATACTTTATTTAGCGAGTGTACTTAAAGCGAGGTCAGAGCTTTCTTCAAGAGAAAGCGAAAGTCGAGTGTCGCAACGTGAGATTCAATGGCGAAACGGAGTGGCGAGCGTCTTATGCGCATAATTCAGGGTGATCTCATTCGCGTTTTCGTTGTGAAAGGGTCATTCGATTTTTTGTGTGCTTATCTATTTCTTAATTATTATTTGTTCACATCGATGTTGCGAAACCGTTTTTAAATTAACATAATAATAATTATTATAATTAGTCAAACCGTTTAATTAATTAGCGTATTTTTTGTTACAGTTGACGAATTATCAAGGATCATGTCAGCCACTTCAGTACAATCGTCCAGCACTGAAAATTTGAATCGAAAGAAGTAAGTTGAAGAAAACCAATGTTTTCAGGACTTCCAGAAAATGTTAATCACGATTTGATGATTACAAAGTTTTACTACTTTTTTTTTCATTTAAAACTTCATTTAATTATTCCAATGTAACGTGTAGATTCTTTTAATACAAGATTTTTTTCTTTTAAATTATGAAAGTTTTTTACGCAAACACCCGTAAAAAAGTTTAACGAAAATTGTTATGTTAGCAATCTAGCGAGTGAAACATCAAGACATTTTATCTTAACTCGAAAATGTTCTGTTTTGTTAAATTAAACTCATTGTCTTATAGTTATTTATTCTCGTAACAAGAATCGAATTTTTTGACTCAAACGTATTTCTTGGGACAAGAAAGTTATTCCTCAGTAAAGTAGGAATGCAAATTTTAATTCGAGGCGGGAAATTGTTTCTTGGTTCAATTAACCTTTTCGTGACGTGACAAATCAATATAAAAATATAATTTCCACTAACTATTAATTATTTATCTACTTCCGCGAGTCATTACATCTAAAACCAACTGCCTTTGTAAGAAAAAAGCTCGTTATTTCGCGACGAAGCGAATCAAAACGGAGTTTCACTTGGGACACAAAAACTGAACTAATTTGCGTCGTTCATTTTCAATCGCGACACAAGTTATTTCGCCAGTTCGGATTGATGTGTGCGTCGTCGTAAATCTGCGTAAAGCGGGAAAACTCAGGACTAATAAAAAGAAAACAATTTCGAGTGCGCGCCGCGCGCCGACGTACAGCGTATTGTCAGAGCACGAGCATCGCATTATGAAAATGCATAAGAATGATTACGCGAGATTATCGCGTTACATAATAATCTCGTATTGTAATTTATCTTAGGGCAAATTATTGTTCGTCGAATGCACATTTCGAATACCGCAGACCCGTAACTCAATTCCTTTCGATTTTCGAATTTCAAATATTGGCTGTGAGAATCATAACTTAAAGATATCTTCGATTTATATGATAAGAATTAAAAACATTCTTTTTTGTCTGCACGAATGTTATTCTAAAGTTGAATTTAACAAAATTAATTATTAAAAACTGTTTCGATTTAATGATTTATCAAATCTAATAATTTGAATTTACTCCAAGAAAATTTAAATTTATTAATGTTAATTTATAATGTTTTAATAAATTAAATACTAATTTATTTGAAATTTTCAGAAGCTTGTCCCTGACTTCTTGTCAGAATTTGGACGACTCGTGCGGTCAAGAATACTTTGCCGAGGAATCGCATCCTCAGTATCAGGATACTACGATACTCACTATTGAGGAACTGCGCGTTCAACTGTATTCTTGCTTTACGTAAGTTTTAAACTTTCTAAATAGAATTCGATTTTTTTTTTTTAATTTTTATTCAAACTGTTGGATGAAAATTGTCAGAATAGGACTAAAAGAACGTAGAAACATGAGATCAAGTAATGACGTGCAAAATTCTATTTAAAAAAATAATACTTCAAAAGTAAACTCCCACGGAAATTCAGGCAGATTCGAGTAATGTATAGTTTTTATATAGAACAAATAACCAACAAAGTGAACTGGAAATTGTGTTCTATAATTTGTGATTCAAATTGTATCAGAAAATAAAGTAATTTGGTACTTTGTTAAAAAATGTGTGTTATAAAGAATTTCATATTGATGCGAAGTGAAAATGCACTTTGTTTTAATTCATTCATTATTTATTCTCTAAAATTTTGAGAAATTTTAATTAGAACTCAAATTTAAATTAATTTTGAATTAAAATTTGAAATTTGTTTGATTGACTCAAATTGTTTTGATTGACTCAAATGTTTAATATCTTTAAAAATAATTCCAAAGGTAAGGGACAACAAATTGTTAGGAAAAAAAAGAAAAAAAATCAAAATATAGTTTAAAAAAAATAATGGCACTAAAGTTTCAAACGATTATTACTAAACGAAAATAATATCTAATCCAAATTTTAAAACATAAACAATGGTATTTTTTATTGAATGTTTCTGTAGAAGTAATTTTTTTCGCTCTTAATTTCAACTTATTTTATTGAATTATTTCTCATTAATCTTCGTTTACTAATAACGTTGAAAACTTCAGATGCATAAAAATTGGCCGACAGACACAAGCGCATGAAACATCGCAGCTCGCAACGTTATTTCCTTGTCCTCGATATCACGACCCACTCGCGCGCGCGCTCGCGTTGCGCAATGCGAATCCGCGGAACAGGACAATGAAATCCAGTGCGATCTAGAGCGAGACAATTAATGTCTTGCGTCGATTGAGTGATGACTTTTGCGTCGATTGCTCATGTGATTGAATTTTGTTCACCAGTGTAACACCGTGTTGCACAAGGTGGTCTAGCAGCAAGATGTTTTCTTCAGCAAACAACGTTTTTTGCTCCAAACGCACAGCGTACAAAATAATTAACGATAAACAATTTGACGATTAATGCGCCACGTTTCTGTACTTTGATCTTGAGTGAAGTATCACTACTTTGACTTCAATAGTCGCAGCAGCCTTTGTTTGCAAAATGTTCAATTACAAGTTCGCTTTTTGTTTCAACAATGGCTAAAGAAATCGTAGTTGAAAATATATGATGAATATCATACGCAATGTTTAAAAACAAAAAATTGTATTTTTTTTATTAAATGTTTATTCGTATCAGACAATTTAAACGTCAAACATAGCGTCAAAGTGACGTTTAGAGATAAAGAAATGTTTTGTTTTTCAAACAAAGAAGCTAAAAAAACAACAAAAAAACAACGAAATATCTACTCAGTATTGAAATTGGATCGCCTTAATAAGTTTCTACTTTTTTAATTACTTTAAAAAATAAAGCAATGTTTTGTTACAGTGATGAAACCTCTATATTGACAAATTTTTCAAATGAGACTAAAACCGCAAAAATCGTCAACATTTCTATTGTCCAAAATGATAAAAATAATAAGAGTTGTAATACATATACAACTGCATTTATTTGTACAGTTCTTCTAAATACTCAATCATTACATAATTTAAATTTTTTTATCGTGAAACATAATGTTCAATGCCAAACAACATCCCATTTTTACTTTCTCATTACACATTTGATATAATTTCCAAATTACGACAATGAACGATAAATTTAATTTGCAGATGCGGCGTCTCGTGGGGCGAGGAGCACGTTTCGCTCGATTGCAGGGAGTGCGGTGGATATTCGCTTGAGAGACCGTGTCCCTTGTGCGACGGACGGTGTCGTAACTTGTGGAAACGCGACCTTAGCGTGGTAATTATCACACACATTTTCAATATATAATCGCACTCCTTTAATACGATACGCGGCTACTTTTATTATATATTCAACTTTTTGTCTATTTATACTCCACGTGCGCTATATCTACTCCGCGTGTCGCCAACGATAGTGACATCGGTAGGAAATTTCCCGCTGAAAATAAAGAATCTAGAGTGGCAACTAAATTTGCACACGTGGGCAAATTAAAAATTTAAGGAATAATTACTGACAATGTTCCCAAAATTATAACATTATCTGAATGTCAGAACATTGTGTATTTATTTATTACTTTTGCTATTATTCAAATTAAATTTATTTTGTTTGACAATTCAATTGTGTTTTGACTGTAATTAACCCGCGTTTTTGAGGAAATGCCTTTGTTTTTATTATTAACGATTAATAATTATTATAAACGTCAGAACTTTGGACTTATTTGAAATGCATTAACAGCCACGACAATGAACATGACTTATGTTTTTTATGAACTATTGCAAGTTTAAAATTTAAATTCAATCGATCATGTTGGGTCGTCGACTAGTGATCGCGTTAGATAATCTGAGCTTGAATTTTCACGAATATCTAAAAATTGTATGAAAAATTGAATTCATTCTCAAAGCTTGTTTGTTAATGTCACTGAATCGTTGAGTAATTACTGTTTATTGCTGTTGGTTATAGCAAATTTATTAATTATACAGCGTATTTGCAAAGTTCCTACTTATTTTTGAATCTATAACTATAAAAAATTCATTATTTGTTTGTCAATTTTATTGAATCGTATTAAATGTAGAATATCTTAAAAGTTGAAACATTAATACTGAATTTACTTATTTATAAACTACATTAGTATATTTTACTCATGAAATTTATTTATGTATTTAATATATGTTTGTTAATATTGTAACAGCATATTTAATCAACCAGTCTCAGTTAATTAAATTAAAAAGTCGTTGATTAACTAATTGTATTAATAAGGAAATAATTATTATTAGTAATGTATCAAGGCACAAATCAATTAACACGTAAAAAACATTCAAAAAAATCCATGGAAATTTTTCATGTATTTATTATTTACTCAAAACTTATTTATCAAACACTAAAGAAAGTGCAATAAAGTAAATTTCTATAATCCTAGCATTTTTATGCAGAAAGGAAAAATGTTTTAAAAACATTTTCTCATCGGAGATAGATAAGAGTTAACGTTATCTCGAGGATTTAAAGTCTAAGCTAAAGAAGATAAATTATTAAAACAATAATCAAATGAATGCAGAAATATAAATTATTAACAGTGACTTAAACTTATCTTTGAGTGCACACGGGATGATGAAACATGACACATTTTGTTCTTCCACTTCTATTGAATGATTTTGTGCGTCTATTCATTTTCATTTTAATTATACCATTTGAATTCAAGGAGAAATAAATTGTAATCAATTAACGTCGTTTCTTGGAACATGGCAAAATTAACGGCGCAATTTCAATTTCAGTCCCACTCGATCGGTAAAGCTAGATGGACCGGGGAGTGCGGTTTGTCGTGTGGTCCGGCTCTCGACGAATCTTTAGTTTCGGCTCGCGAAAAGGTGCGAGCCACGTCGTGAACGCAGCCTGTGGACGACATCGCTTCAACCGTGCACAAGACTTAAACCATCACCGTTCATTTTTTCGTAATCATCACTCATCTGCCACCAGCGTGCAAACGAATGGATATTAATGAATCAGAACTGGGACTTTGATTTCAATAGAAGAAGAGTAACGATGAAAAAGCAAAACATGATGGAAGATTGAATGTAATCTGTACGAAAGATTCGCAAAATCATTCGTGACGAGATCCCGGAGATAAATAGCTTTGATAGCTTCGATGCTTTGAGTACTGAATGAAATTTCTGCGAAAACCGCGGTGGGTACTTGAAACTCGAGCTGGAAACTGCCAGCATTCGACAAAGATCGCGCAGAGGGCGCCGCGGTCATTGACAATGAATCGCAGAGGCTAAGGCAGAAGGTCCGCCCGTGCTCGAAATTTCATTCGATGCTATTGACGATGCTCCTGGGATTGAGCACAAAAACGAGTCAATATCTGTTGCCGAAATAGCTGAATTGTTGCAAGTGACTGACGAAGTGCGTGATTGATTCCGTGCGAGTGTGTGAATACTTTATTTTGGTACAAAAGATACAGACAAAAAAAGTCAAAATGGGGGCAACGGATGAGTAAAAACAACGACAAGTACGCCTGCTGAACGAGATGGAACTAGGCAAATAGTCTTCGGTTGCGACACTGGCGCCGCCACTCGGCAGCGCGACGTATTAACGGGGATTAGTCGAATTGACGAACCGGCTTCTAAAAAGTATGTGAAAGACGCTTACGACAAACGCTAACAACGACAAACTTTTTTTGAAAATGTGTACAATGAGCGCTCGCGTTCGATGAGACCTCTGGTGACAATTTGCAAAAACTTCTACAAAAGTTGTATGCTTTAGCGTATTCTCTTGTAGTAGTTTTCTAAAAGATCTGCGAGAGGCGTCCGTGATCGTTGAGCTCTCTTGTTAGGGCTTTGAGAAAAGTTTGTTAGAGTCGCGAATGTTCAACGCGCCATCTTGGAGACGGTCTCGCTGGTCCCTAGCTTTAGGCTTCATGTTTGTATTTATTTTAATCTCGCAGCGTCTTCTTGACTTTCGTTCGTAATACGCTTCGTTCTTTATTTCTTTACTCGGAAGAAGCGCCGAGATTTTTTCTACAAAAGACTGTACTCTTCATTGTTTTGTTAAGCGTTCTCGTGGACGTTTGTTCCCGAACAGCAGTGATGTCGACGAAATATCTTTCTCGTTTTTTAACGATTGAGAAAAGTGAATAGTTTTTCACGCTATGGATACAATATTTGAATAGCAATATTTGAATAGCACTAAAATTGTATTATTTGTGACAATGTCTCCTTTTTTGTTTATGTAAATGATAATAAGGTACATTATTCGTGTTATCGGTTATTCAATAAATGAAGGAAACGAAACATTATCAACATCGTTGATTTATATCTTATTATTATTTAAAAGCAAGTTTAGAAGAGTTAAATTTGTAAATTTTTAAATATAATGCGGGTAATATACAACTGAACGACAAGTGTCAGTACCTAAATCGAAATTAGATTTTTAATTTGTAAAGTATACATTTCAATAAATAAGATTTATATCTCCTCATTGTTGGTGTAATGTTTTGTATGAGTTTTCACACCGCCAAATGTGCGTCGAGATTTATATGAAATAATTCACACTGTCATTTTAATTTAAAGCTTTTCTTTCAATGGTGTAAATGAATTTAAATTACAATTCATGTCGTAACTCACTTTTCTCAATGAATCGCGATCACCGCAAGCGTCTCATGTTTTCATCTCCGACAAACTTTTGAAATTAGGTTAAAACGAGGCTAATGTTGTTTTTATACGTCGAAAATGAACGGCTCGCGCCGTTCCAGCTCGATCGAAACAATTGAATAGTAATTTTTTTTTTTTCTTTTTATAATCGAAACGCAGCGATCTAGCGCATACCGCCCGAGCGATCGATAGCTTTTGATTGCAGGTCATTGCCACTATCGCGTCACAAAATATGGAATTGAAAGATGGAAATGTCGACAAAAAACTTCTTATTCATTTGAAACGTCGCGACAATCGCGAGGCCAAGCGTTTGGTTGTTTAAACAAGACAATGTGAACAGATGTTCACATTGTCTCGTCGATAAACACCTTTGAAATTTTTAACGTTGTTTTATATACATATATGTAGATATATTTATTAGATAATTGAAGAAAGTGTATAGCAAATTTAATTCCATCGATACGGACGATGTTTAATTCATCTTTAATTAATTGGTCTATCGACTCAGATTGGTAGGCCAAGACCGTCAAAACGACGATAACTAATAATTTGGTATCGAACGTGGGAATAAATAATTTTACTATTTAATGCGACTTGAATTTATCATGACACTTGAACGTACCAATTTCGTTAATTGACAAATTTATTAATTACGATTCCAAACTTGAACTATACAATTGTTTTGCCGGCACAATTGGGATGCGCAACAAGTTCTTTCTTCGCGCTTATCAGTGATTGTCAAATTTTATCGAGTATTAACTTCAACGACGATATTGACTGTACAAAAAGAAAAGCGTTTCAGCGAGATCAATTTCTATTTGAGTCTATTGTATTTTATAGACGAGTAACGAGAGGAAGATCCTGTGGGCTTAATAAATGTGTGTCGTCGATATTACACATGGACTTTGCTTTATTACTGATAATTGTCCTGCTTTTTTTTCACTTTTTAGAGCGTGAATTAATGTACATCACAGTCGTAAAGTTTTTTTTATTAATCGTAAATTAATCTCATTTCCTATTTGTGCACTTGAAAATTTATTTAAAAATTTTTAGTCTCATTATATTGTTTTTAACAATTAAAACTGAACTTATTCGTATAATGATTTTCTGTTTTACTTGCTAAAATATTTTTTATGTTAAACTAAACTATTTTACAAAAAAAAACATTATTTATCAAAATTGTATTCCAAATAATTTATGATAATATTAAAAAAACTTTAATGAATGTATTTAGTTTTTACGTCAAAGTTTCAAATAAACAAGCACAGGTCATTTGAATCGAGATTTTAGACTGGTTTAAAAAGAGCTCATAGTCGTACTATCGCTATTTTAAACTTAAGATATTTTAAGATTATAATAACTAACTTATATTAAACATGAATATAAATTAGAATATGATTAATTTTGTGTTTCTAAGATAAGTAATATAAACATAAACATTGTGATTTTTTGAATAAACAGTATTTATACCATTCATGATAAAATAAGAAAATCATAAATAGTTTATTAACGTGAATCCATTCATCTAAAATTACACCAAATTTCGTAAAAGTAAAATTTAAATTTGATAAATTTACAATACCAGATTTTCATTTTGTTTAGTTAATTTTAAGAAATATCAAGTAACGATACATACTGTACATACTATAATTTATTTTAATTTAAGAGACTATATCATCTTGAAGATATAATAAAGTATCATACATGAGTGGTAAAAAGATATTTTTATTTTTTTCGTGATTGAACTTTTACTAAATACTATTATAAATAATGAAATATTATTAATATTAAAAAAAACTTGTTAAAGCAAAGATTAGATATTATAAACAATGTTTTTTTTTTAATAGACACTATTTTGCATTAATTTTTAGTTTTTCATACAACTTGAATCGGCACCTTCTTTGATGCAGATGAAGATATTTTCCAACAGTAAAAACCAACTTTAATACTTTACTGATCTATGAGTTTAGACACAGATAGATTGCAAAAAAAGAATTAAAACAACTTAAAATAATAAAAAACAAAAAAACAAAGAATGCAAAACAAATTACAGAATTTACGTTACTAAATTTTACTTCATATAGATCAGCTACGTCTTTAACTCCATTTTTAGATTTCAACTCTATTCTGACGTATTAAATCAACCTCATTAAAATTTGAAGCACAAAATATGAATTATTTATTTGATAGCACTGCTTAAAATATAAACTTCTTAAACTCATCTAAATATTTTCTTTTCTTTTTTTTTATAATTTTTGGACTTTAATTTTAATATCCTTTTCAATATGATTTCAAATGCGAAAAATTAGAATAAAAAATACACACAAAGAAAGGAACAATGATCATTCTTTAAATAAAAAATTGTAATCGAATCAACTAAAACTTTATACAACATGCTATTTTGCTGCACAGTGGCTTTGACAGTCCGACGAATTCTTATTTGTCCGGAATAAGAAATTTGCAAAAACAATTTCTTTATTCTTTCCGCGATCGTGGCGCCAAACTGGGCTCACCCTGGAAAAACCAGGTTCGCTGAAACGTGTCAGAATCAGGAGCGCGCGACACGTGTAGCGAATCACGGATGAATCGCAGCGGTGCTCGTTTAACGGCAATTCACCGCGATACGGTTTATTCGAGCCGCGGAGATCAGATAGCTGGGCTCGGAGTCGCGCGTCCAGAGAACAGGATCGTCGGATTAACGATGCAGATCGTACAGCGCAGATTGTAAACATAATGGATGCCGCGATTGGCCGCGCTACAAAATAAAAGACTAATTGTGATTGGCCTTGCGTTTAACGACCCACGGGATGCTGGATTTACGGGTCGAGATTGCCGGAACAACCGGCGATTTCATTTTCCCGGTGAAAAAAGGACTCCAAGCAGAGACGAAATACAAAGTTGGCGTAGATGAATTTCTCTTGTTTTTATTTTTGAGTTGGAATTGGGAATAATAAAAAGAATGCATTCTATTAACCGATCTTCTTGCTGGGAATTGCTATTCGTAAAAACTTGCAAATTAATCTTCTTTTCTATCAAGTAACTGACAAATTATTTAATTAATCATGAAACATCAATTCGCCACCATTAGCAACGTTTATTTTAGATACTTATAATTATCAAAAACAATTTTTTTTCAAAATATATAGTGTAATTTACGTTAAAGGATCAACAATGATTTCTTTACAACTTATAGAATCCGCAAGCCAGTTTCATTATCGCCATTTCGATTTCCACCAATGCCTATATGCCCTCAATTTCACGACTGCCCTTCCTTCGTTATCAATTCTTCCTTGAAAAATCACCCGTCGACTATTACACCACTTCCGCTGAACTTCTATCAAATACCCCCCCTTTTTTTCGCTCGCAACCTCAGCCAGAATTCCTCAGCGGCTTAGCACCGAATCCGCCGTCGTTATCTGCCGGCATTTGCATTTCGGCCGAACCGGACGCGCTTTTTTCGGGGCTTTTGAAAAAGCGCCGCGCATGCCCAATACGGCACGTTGTCGGGATTAATGAAGCATAGAATCGCGGAGGGTTGACCTCGATTCGGCGCCCAAGTCGGCGCGACTTTCTCCGCGCGACTCAATCGCCGTACGCGCGCGGCTCGTTTCGCATGCGGCGCGCAGCTGGAGCATGCCGCGGCCGATGTTATGCCGCTTAGAATGCCGTGTCGCGCGGGCTTACGCAACTTCAGGGACAGGACCGCTCGCGGCTCGGCGCGTGAACCGTGTAATCGGTTGAAAACACGGCGACATCGCGGACGACAATGCGCGCCGACGAAAATACTTTGAATTTCTATGACGACCGACCCTCCCCTTTACCCTTCCCCCGTTCCCTTTACTGGTTCTACGTTAAATCGCACGGATTTCGGGGTCGATGAAAAGAACTTGCGTATGTGTGAGAGTAGTAAGCTTTCAACGTTGGTTTCGAGTTTGCATCACTTTTTTTTATAAACGTTGTGTGCGTAAATATTGATTATTGCTTGAGTTTTAAGTTTGACAAATTTTAATAGAAATAAAATAAGAATAAATAAAAAAGTTAAGTTATAATGAATTTGGAATTCGATGTACAAAATATCTGCAAATTTCACTGAACTGCTCAAAAATAGCGTGAAGAAGAAATTTTGCCAACTTTGTCAAGTTGTAATGTAAAAATTACCAGAATTCATACCGTTGTTTGTTTATTGTGATTCGTATCTTCTGAAAACATTTTTTTTGTTAACGCAACATTTGTTAACGTAATTTTACAGCCGCGGGATATTAGTCTGCTTTTTGTAAGATTTTCGCAACGCAAATTTCACGTCCGACCGCGCTTTTCCCCTGGAATTTCGCACCGATAAAATCTCCTTCTGATCTATGTGGACAAGGATGCCTAATCGAAAGGAGCACCCGTCGAACGCCCGGCAGCGTAAAAATTCGTCTCAAATGGAAAACGCTTGTGATAGATTACGCCACGATCTGTCGTTGCATATTCAGCAGTGGCTATAAATAATCAGCGGAAAAAATGACGGTGGCGCCAAGCGGCTCGCGCACGTAGATATCATAATTAACGTTCTATTCGGCTCGCCAGGAAAGTGACAGTTATTGATAAATGAGATCAGCGCTTTTTTCATCGCGCGCACGCTCGTGGTTTCGTTATCATTTTTCCCGGCCTTTACAAAGTATCCACGCTTTTCGCGCCATTCGTCACGACCACTTGCTCGAGTAATTCAAATTTCGCGCGCTCGTGTGAAACTCACAATGTCGTAAGAGTGCGAACAAACATAACAACTTCTTTATATTTTTTCCCCGCAGTAAATTTAAAGCTATTTTACGTAGTCTATTGAATGTTTTGAATTTTGCGCATTTATGAAATTCCAAATCTTTCGAATTTATCTATAAATTAAAAATATCCTTTATTATCTAATAAAGGATATTTTTAATTTGATACACGTGCACAAAATTTAAGATCATATAAATACAAAAGTTACACAGTTGACAAAATATTGTATCGCGTCTGATCTACAGTAAAAAGCGAAGGCAAGGTCGAGTCGCGAATAGGCGGATTAAAAGAGTTGAAAATGAATGCCGACGAAGGCGAGAAAGGGAACAAAAGGAGCGAGGCTCGAAATTATAGACTCCTATTTCATTCGCGACCTTTTTGCTCGTGTAGGATCCGAACAGGATTCCCGGTCCTTTTGTGCGCCTTCGACAATGCAAAAGGCGTGCGCGAAACTTGTCGAAACTTTTTGCTCGTGTTTATTTAATCATTAACACCGGGATGTTTGAATTTAAAACAGCCGGAATGATAATAATCGCCTCGGCGTGAGCTGTAATTATTATTTCGTGTCGTAGGTTTCGATTTTCTTTCGCGATTCCTTTCGCTCCGGAAATACGACGACCACCTTCTTGCACCGCAGTTGGTCCTTTTTCGCCGTCCCCTTTTCAGGCATTAATCTATCCCGGGGTTTGATTTTGCGCGGCGGTTCCTCCTTAAACGCTTTCTTCTTCCAATTTCAAATTTTAAAAGCGCGTTTCCGCATGGCCAAGTTATTCGTATAAATCATAAGCTGGTCGCACACGTGCTGGCGACAAATCAAAACTAAACGGTCATTCGAAACACGTGCCGCGTCTCCCGTGAATTACATGCGAGAGAATATTATCCCGGAATTTCGCAAAGCCGAAGAATAAGGAAGACGTCTTCCTTTTTTAAGACCGACCTAAGTACTGCTGCCTTCGACGCTGCAAATTTCTTCGACACGTCGATAGAAAATAAAAGTACGAATTTCAGCATTTGAATATATTGTATTAAGAAATTACTTTCTTGATTTTATATTTTTTTATTTTTTCATTGTACTTTATGTTTTTTAATAACAGACGGTC
This sequence comes from Aradophagus sp. ZL-2020, assembly GCA_022817685.1. NCBI lineage: Eukaryota > Metazoa > Arthropoda > Insecta > Hymenoptera > Scelionidae > Aradophagus > Aradophagus sp. ZL-2020. The sequence goes on along the minus strand of JABFOV010000510.1, from coordinate 14,505 downwards.
ATCTATGTAATAAAATTAGAGACTCAACATAGTGAATATTATGTTCTGACAAAGATAGTCAAAAGTAAAACTTGTCTAATTTCAATGTTTACCATTCCGTTCGTTTTTATTCCAAATTTCTGCTTTTAACATGTATCTCAAAATTATATGATTAATATTTATTAATCAAATTTTAAGATTATGTTATTATAACAATTAAATTAATGTCCTTTTATTTTATTATAATTACATTATACGTGGTAAATTACAGTGCAACGTTATAAGAAAATATGCAGAGTATGCAAAATGTAGAAAAATATTCTGCAGGAATAAACTGTTGTGTACTCGAAAGAGGTTCTCTCACCTATATCGCTGGGTCGTCAACATGGCCGTGCGTCGAAGAACCTTGGTTTTCAAACTTAATAACAAAGCTGTCAACATCAAAGTTGCACATCAGAGGTGATAACAAGCCTCTTTGCCAGACAGTCTCGGCTTCTTTTATACTTTTTGATTTATTTTACCACACGGTTATAACCTAGTTTTGACATTGCCTTCCCTACTTTCTACATATCGTTATATTTTCGATCTTTTGGCCAAAACCTTGCATTTATTTCCTAGTTCATGGAACCCGTTTCAAGGAGGCTAACTCCTCCTCGAATCGCGAAGTCCCCTACTGGAAATGGTTAGTTAGCTAATTCCGAGTTTATATCGATAATTGATGCATTTTTCACGCCTAATGAACCGTACAAAACGATATCAGAACATTAAAATGATAAAGGTTAACGCGAGAACATTTTATGGTCGACCCACTTTGAGACCTATGATCTACTCCAAATCGCGGATCGGGGGTATTATAATCAGAGTAAAAATTGCTGCAACGACTAATAAATTATCGGGAGATCGTGGCAAAAAGTGAGTTAAGATTTCAGAACTATTTAGTTGCCCGCGCGATGTTAATCGTTGCATCACTCGCGCTTTATTAAAAGGCAAGTGACGTTGATTGACAGTGATTCTAATGATTTAGCGACGGCACAGTGTTTCGCTCAATACAGTTATTTAAATTGACTATATTGTGGTTATTTAAAATGACGTGATATTATATATGAATCAACTAATTTTAAAATATAATCGGCCATCAGTGCAAGATATTTTTTATAGAAATAAGTTTCAATAAATTAAAACTGGCTCGAAAATTCAATTTCGAGTTCAATTTTATTGAGCATGTATTATACAAAAACATCCATCTTCTGTTCAGTTTTTCAAAGTGAATTTTAAAGATTGCATAATGATATTGTCGAAACCTCAGTCACTATTTTTTAAGCACTTTTCAAATATATAAAACTTATTGTTTTATGCAACGTTATCGCAAAGTTAACTTTTTATATTAGAAATCACTTAATTTGAACTGAGTTGAATATTATTCATACTGCCCCCCCCCCTTCGCCTAAACTTTTCAATTTCATTATTTGTCGATCATTGAAGACGTTAGAAGATAGTGACGTTTCCGAATGGGTGATTATTTTTTATCGAGTCCGGGACGAGTTATTTCGCTCTCGGGTCAGTATAATTTTCGTTGGCCGGTTTTTGGCAAAGCCGACCTACCATAAAGTTCTCCAACGACGTAGTACACTACCCGTGCAATAATCCTCTTCACTCAGCGAGTGTCATCTCTGGATCCAATTTCAGCGGGTCAGTACAATAAAGTCCAAGCGAGGTAATACATTATGGCCTTACATAATAACGCAAGTACGGCTTTTTCGCCACTTGCACACAGCCGAGCACAAGACAGCTGCTTAACCCTTTGATTTTACCGCAAACTTGCCAAAGTTCTTGCGCCTCGACTGTGTTCGTACTTGCCCCGGTCGTGCTCGTAATGAATACAACGACGGTTAATTTAAATTCCACGTTACGGTGTTTTAACGTAATTTATACTTTCAGCGTGGTTTGCTAATATTGTTATATTCACGAAACAGCGGTACTGAGGCAGCGAGGAAAACTAAGTATTTTGATTGTAAAAGAACATATTACATCTAAAATTGGTTGCACTGAAATTTAAGTTGAAAGCAAGATCACTCGACGTAACATTATCTGATTTTGTTATTTCTTTTTTAGCTCATAAATATATGAGTCAAGTTTACAACACTTATTATTGATAAACTCTTGATAGTGATTTTGAAATGTTGACAATATTTAAATATTCAATGTGATAAAAAATGTAAATTTAAGTGTTAATGTTTTAACTCTATAGAGTTAAGTATATTTTAAATTCACAAGTTCAATGTGAATGTAACTAATTAAAGGGGCCTAATTAAAGCTGGTACCTAACTTCAATGGGCCCGAATTTAAATCGAATTGGTTCAATTTAAAAGTGAATTTAAACTAAACGAGTTCATTTTAATTAGGTAGCTAACTTAAACAGTTTTAAATTAACTTAGCTCGAACGTCATCTTAAGCGCAGTTTAATTAGCTAAATCATTTTTAAATTAATGTTTCGCACACACGCGCAGTTTTTTCCAGCGTTTTAATTCGCTGTTAATTATGTTCACATGTAATCACGTCATGTGCACATATTTTTTTTTTTTTTTTTTGAGTTATGTATTTAGAGTGTTTTTATTTAATGCATCTTCAGCTCATCGAATTTTTTCATGAATGACTCCAACGTTAAATTACTCAATATGTATATATTATCTACTAAAATCTGTAGGCATGTGCAAGTAAAATAAAATATTGGCATTTCCATATAGTACAAATACCCATTTATAAAGTAAATTGTAAATTTTACTACTTATAACGTAATTTGTTTTAAATCACAAAATCAATGTTCTTCGACCTATCTGAGAATCATATTGTATTTTCCCTTTTCTTTCAAAATGATTTAATTTGTGCAACGAAGAAAAATTTATCTATTAAATTACATACATATGTTTGTTATATTTATGATTTCGAGTCAATGATCATGTCAAAAAGAACTATGCGAAAAAAATATGCATACCGTAGCATATATGTGACGTATGTCGGTTTGTATGTACCTAACATAAGTGTCACATATTTCCAACATATATGTTGCATTTATTTCACATATATGTCATACATATGTTACCATATATACGTCCCATATATAAATGTTGCCACAATATGTATTTTTTTGTCTGAACTTTATCGCTGGAATTAAAGTTATACTTTCTAACAGCGCTCCACTAATTCCGCGCGATTTGAAACGAAAAGTGGAGAAAAAGTCCTATCTCGTATATTTTATACCCATGAAATTGCCGTCCGCGCCGTTAAGTCGCGACAACAAATATGCTCGATATTTACCACGCAAATTGCAGCGAGCTCGGCACTCGGAGACGCGGCGATTCTCCGATACCGAATTAGTTCAATGGGATGCCGAATATCGGCGCTCGGCCGTGTTTCGCTTAGCTCTGGTACCGTAAGACGGTGAATCAACGGGGGAGAAAAAGCAAACGGAAGGGGCCCCGGGGGCGAAACGGCTCGTCGCGATCGGCCGACTAATGCAAAATAAACGGCGCGAAATTCGATAGCTCGTTGCCATGCAAATGAATCGGGGAATCGGAACGCCGTTAATTCCGCGCAGCCCCGTCGGAGACGCTACTGGAAAACGGCTTACGGCCAATGAAATTGCCGCGGCAATTTATCGCAGCTTGTTCGGGCCCGAGTGAATGAGGCTCATTGTCGCGGCGCGGCCTGAATTTTCAGCATTGCGATTATTTAATTCAATAAGCGGCGCGTCGTAAATCGCGCTTCGATTTCCACCGGGCATGCGCCGAGCGGCCGGAGCGCGGCTAGCCGTGTATTTACGACTCGCTTGTAAAGTTTTGATAAATGTTTATGAAGCGCGCACACGGCGCTCGCGAGCGATGGAAAGCGCGATATTCCACTTAACTAATTCGCCGTGCGCCATGTTTTATGTATCACGACTCGGGAACAATGGAGCCTTCGATTCGAGACAATTTTTGCCGTGGAATTTACATCAGAATGTACTGACGCTTAAACGAACGCCAGTTGCTGCTTTATTTGCCTCTTCGGCGGATTTTCTCACGACTTTGGGAAGATGTTTCGAGTGTTTCAAACATGAGTTGATATAGCTTACGAGTAAAGAGATTTTGGGAAATATCGAAAGGAGATAATTTTATAAATGTAATACATTATATATTTAAGAAAGGAATATAAAGTATCAAAAAAATTGTTGTAAAATGCAATATCACTGTAAAAAGATGCGACTCTTTTTGATAATATTTTCAGGAAAAAAAAAAAGTAATTTTAATTTTAATTCATTCATTTTTTTGTCGTAAATTAATATTAAGGTTTCGTTACAGTATATTTTGTATTATAATTTACAGTACTTGATTAGTTTTCTTTTATGAGAAACTTTTACAGTTAGCTATTATACATGCAGGATGCATGTAAAAGAAGCAATGTAAAGATGATGTTGAATACTGAATCAATTTAATCAAATTGACTGATTTTTGAATATTAAAAAATAATAAATCAGTTAATAAAAAAATTGATGAAAATGTGTCGAGCAATATAATTAAAAAAGAATTAATTATTATGAGAAGTTTATGAAGAGTGCAAAACGTAAAGTTTCGCAATTACCGACTCAATAATAAACATTTCTAAAACGAGGTAACATGTTGCGAAAAGAAAAAAAGTCCCGTGTACTGCAGAATGTTTACGGTTATACGAGTGAGTTGGATTAAACGTAATGAAAATAGACTAGCTGCAACAAAGCGAAGTATGTTATTCAAGTTTACGATTGATGAATGCTGATGAAAGATGATACAGATATTACAGTAAGATGTTTTATGATTATAACGAAAAAGAAATCAATATATTTCTTTTGCCTTTCACGACATTATTTTTCACCGTTGATTAAAAAGGGCTTTTTCTCAATAGCGTTTTGTACGCGGAGCGAAATTTTTAAAAGGATTTCGTGCCTTCAATTAAAACTTCGAAACGCACGAAGTCCATTAATATTCCTCGGTGATATTAATCCGCGTTATAAAAGGCGTCCTCGCTGCGCAAAGCGCCTCATGAAGCTCCCGAATCTTTTGAAATCGCGTAACTCGTGATAGAATTTTTCTTCAGTCGGTTTAAGACAGTTATTTGATAAATGAAATTTCCCCGAAGCCGCATTGACACGAAGTAATCTATTACGGGCTTCGGTTTACTTAAGGAACTTATTCATTTAATTTACTGCATTACTTATTACGTCCATAACGTGACTGATAGTATGAAGGATATATTGGGATTTTGTAATTTTAAGACCGATTGTTTTCAACGGTTAATAAATTGTAAAACCACGCTTGAATGAACAATTATTATCTTTCGAAATGGGCAACGCAATTTGAAAGTTTTTATTTACGAACAATTGAACTCATTTTAATCGTTTATTTATTTACTTGTTAAAAATAGACAGAATCACTAGACAATTTCAAGTTAAAATTAATTATCAAACAAAGAGAAATAAATCGCTGTTTCATAAGCAGTATATTTCACGTAACTAGCTCGTATATCACGAAAGAGGGTTCAAATAATTGTCATTTAAGTACTCCGGAACACATATGGTCCCAAATAAGTTTTGCTTTATTATTTTGCTGGTTTGAAAAACGAAAATGCACAAGTGTTTTTAACTTTGCATTAATTTTATGCGTGAACCATAAAATCATTTTCCACTGTAATAAACTTAATAGAATTTTAATTTTAGCGAACTTTAAATATATAGATAAATAAAATTTGACACGTTTATTAAAAGTCAGTTTTACATTTTGAATTTAAGGAAGTAGTTGCATTCTCAGAAACATAGGCTACTCGATAAAATATTTTGAATTGCAAATTTATAAATAAACGATTTTAAGAATATTTATTGACAGCCAGTAATTAGAAAACATCATTGGTTTTCAGTTTTAAACGTTGAGTAGCTGATTTATATCACTATCAAATTAAAATGCAAGTAAAAATTAAACGAATAAAATTTGTATAATGTACTAAATTTTTCGCGAAAATTATTCATACGAAATTCCTTCGTTTGAAAATGAGATATAGTAACAAATGTTATTACAGCAATAATAAAATTGTTCTTGTTATAAATTAATTATCGGCAAAACCATCGTATCTCACGCGTCGCGTCGTATTAAAAGCCGTCCCAGCACCGAGTTCACAAATTAACATCCTAAAACATGTAGCCGCGTGATAAAATTATTTGAGACGCGCACCAACAACGAGAACTGCCAGCCGTCACGTGTAAGCGCGCGTCTCCCTCCACGTAATCAGCCATCATTTCTCAGGACGAAAGGACGGAAAAGTCGGTGCAAAACTGCCAAGAGCTCTGCCGCGTCCAAATTGCGCTGCCCCCCCGACCAGAGTCATCGTGGCCGACTCCCCCGCGTGCGACACCCTCGCCACATAAATCTCTTGCGACTCGGGACCAGCGAGCATCTTGGCAGCGGCTCCCCAATTACGCCGGTCCTTTCTGCAATTAAAATCGCCCCGCGGACGCGCCGACGGAAACCAACATGGGCACAGACGACTCCCCAAAAACATCCCTAACCGAGCGAAAACGTTGAAAAATGTTAAAAGCCCGTTCGTTAAGCCGAAGAAACTTTGTTTCAACATCATTTCAACGTTAAGTGTGTTCTAACTGCAATATTTTCGTTCGCTTTTAAACAAATTGTTGAAGAATTTCCAACTTGGCAGGAACTTTGTTGAAACGTGGTTTCAACGTTGGATTTATGATAATAATCGAAATATTTCGATTAACCTTTGTATAGAAGATTAATGCATGTAAACACAACATATTTGTCCCGGACAACTTTGTTCATACAAAGTTTGATCGGAAAAACTTTATTTGAACATTGTTAATACGTTGTAATTGTAATGATCAAATATTTTGAATTCACTTTTGTACAAGTTATGTGCAAATGTCTACGTTGTTTCGACATAACGATTGTAAGTGACACATTTTTTTATATTTTAAAATAATATAAATAATAGATATAGTAAATTTGAAATAATGTTTAAGTAGACATATGTCTATCGAAATATTAATTGAAAGACATTTCAATTTCAAAGTTTACTGTTGATTAAATGTTGTAAAAAATTTACGATCCATATGGCATTGCCCGTGTAAGGAATTGATGTTTTCTAAATAAACTTTGATCAAGTGTCCAAGTTTTACAACCGTATGTCAGAGTTCTATTGAATGCCTATATTGTAAACTAGTGTCACGTTTAGATAACATTTCACACAATCTTCTTGAAATACTTTTTAATGAAACTTGGATGATTTTTATTATCATGTGGAATATACGTTGTTGACGATATTGTTCGTAGTCAGTAAATGTGAAGTTATAAAACAAGCATTTATGAGTACTTATTGGATGAATGAAATTTCATTAAAGAACAGCACTAGATTTCTTGACATTAAAAGAACGTCATTCCCGATAATTAGAACGTTAAATCCAATATTTAGCTGGAAGTATGTAAATGAAATAACAGAATATGACAGTGTTCTAAAATTAGATATCGACAATCTATAATTTAGATCATAACAGAGTAATACGGATGTTTTCATTACGGTTGTTTTAATGAAAGCTTTAATGAAACTAGAGCATGACAATAGTTGACATTGTAAACATTCCACAAACGTTGATTATATTTGTCATAAACGTACAATTCATACTTTTTACATTCATACGAATTTCTCAGTTGCCTCGAAATATTAGTCATTTAGACAAAACGTCTTTTGTTGTGGCATCCTTCATTTTTCTTTTTATATCAAATACAAACTGTTGTTCGTACATATAATTTTTATTGGACATATTTATTTTCGCGACCTCTTCTCCTCTAATTAACGTCTTAGACGATATTCAACCGCTAAAACTCTTTTCTTCTTGAGTCTTTCATTAATAATCAGTCTCTCCATGTTAAATTAACGTTCAATCCACGTCACCTCCAACCAACCAAATTCCTCTCTCTTCTTTTATTATCATCCCAAACCATATTCAACCACAAAACCATTTCTCTTTTAAAGTTTTTCGATAATAATTAGCGTCTTGACGTAGTATTAATGTTCAATCTACGTTTCCCATGACCAAAGCCTAAAACTATTTTTAAGATCTACGTCTTAGACTGTATTCAACTATAAAATCCTCTTTCTCCTCGATTCGTTCCTCAATAATCACTCTTTCCACGTTGAATCAACGTTCATTGCACGTCACCCTTAACCAAATTCCTCTCCTCCCTTTCATCAACATCCAAGACCATATTCAACGACAAAAACCTTTCTCCCACGAATGTTGCCTCAATCGCCGACTACTTTTCGCGGCTTATTTGAAAGCGCGGCGCTCGTTGCTCGGTTTCGCGGGGCGTAATCGCAGCGCCGCCCGGCGCATACACGGGCGCGCTGGTGGCCCAAGGAATCGATATCGCCGCGAGCGACAGAGACGGTGAGTCGTGGGTCCGAGGGTCGAACAAGGACGCGAGCCGGCAAGTCGCGCGCGGAGCGCCTCCGTCCTTGTCGGGGCTGCGCCGTACTACGGCAGATCGCAGGCCGCGTGAGCGGTGCGCGCGGCTCTGCTGCGTTTTCCGCGTGCGTTCGCGATGCCGCGGGCGAGCTGCTTCAGGCCGGGCTGCTTCTCGACGGCCGAGCGACAAGGATGGCCGAGCGTCCGCCGGGAGTCGTAAACAGTGGTGAGTGAAGCCGCGCACACACGTAGCACCGAAAGAGCTGGCCAAAAGAAGAGCGCTCGAGTGAGACGGACGCATGCGGTGGGAAAGAGTCGCGGCCGTTGCCATGGCGACACCGCTGCTTGTTGCCGATCTCGCACAAGCGTTCGTCCGTCTCTCTCGGACCGACCCCTTGCCACCCACTACTCCTCCTCCTCCCCCCATCCTACCCCCCGGCCGCCGTTCGATTCGCGCGTCTGCTTCTGACTTTACTTTCGGCCGTACCACTTGACCGTCCGGTCTCTTCCGATGCCATCCGGAGGCCTTCCTCTTGCAGTCTGGAGCAGACCAGGATGCAACATGGTGGCTTGGTCTTTCTTCCCTGAACCTTCTTTCGCACTTTGCTTCTGATACTCTGTTCTCGATTGAGCGGCGTCGTTGTACTTCCTCGACGGAGCTGGTAGTGGTGGTAGAGTGAATTTGATTGCCGGACCGGCAGTAAAGCCAGAGGCAGAATCGGACGATGATTTGAATCTGGGTAACTGTATTTGGGTCAGCCGGCCTGGTTTGGTCCGCAGTTGATGGGTCGAGGTAGATAAAGGATCTTGGTAGATTGGTAGAAGACGTTGGTGTTGTTAGTCTGTAGGTGTACTTGGTTTAGAGCATAATTTAGATGAGAAGTCGAGTCGACGCGGGAGATTTGAAACGATGTATGTAGGATTTTATGGTGATTAGAAATTAGTTTGAGTAGAGGTCTTTTGACGTCGATGGAGTAGTAGTGTAAGGAAATCTGAGATATAGTTCAGTTAATTTCAACGTAGAGTTTATTACACAATTGACAGTTTCGTGGTTAATTTATAATTTAATTATATTAAAATTCCTCATGAAAGTGTAAGCTTAGAGTAATGAAAACTGGTAGATCATCCAAAGTAAAAATTGCATTCTAAAAAAGTACCCTCAATTGTTTTATTATACATTTAAACATCTTTTTTGTATAGTGAAATTTCTTTTCCTTTATTATAAACATATTTTTCCTGAAATATTCACTTCGTTGTGTATTTTGAAGTATAAAATATATCAGAGTTAGCTTAGGGCATTTCAACTTTCGAAGGCATTACTTAAAAATTAGCATTTTTCAAACTTTCAAGTACATGCAGTAATTGTTCATATCTTCAAAACATAATCCTATTAGAAATTCGTTTTGACATACAGAAGCACAGATGACATAAAATTTCTCTTTGGAAATATAGCTCATTTATAATCGAGATAATTTTCTACGAATGATCAATGATTCTATTCGAGACGTTAAGTCGGTGAGTAATTTTCATTGGAAACATTCAAAATCAATATATAAAGCGATGACCAACGTCAATTATGCAAAATTGAATTCCAACGAAGTGCGTAAAATTATACAGCTCGTGAATACACTTGTCTGTGGACGTTTATCTGAAATGTTGGCTAATATTTCCGCAAACACTGTCAAAAAGTGTTTAGATAAAGCCGTTAAGCTTTTATGACCCTTTAATCTCAACGTGGCATAATAAACTTCCGTACTAAAACGTCTGAGTCAACTCTCGTTTATTTTAACGTTGTCAAACCATTTTTGTCCTTTCATATGCGAAACACAGATTATTTACCGCGACAATTGCACATTTTTAATTATTAAGGTGCAAAATTTTAATTCCTTTTTTCACTTTTCTCCAAAAAAAAATCAGTCGATTTTCTGTATTAATGTAATATTCAGAATTATATTTACATTAATTTTATTCATAAATTAATATAATACCGTGGTCATTTCTTCGTACGAAACAATATTTGTCTAAGGCATAAATTGAGTCAGAAAAAGCATTTCGTCTCGAAAATGAAATCTCTTATTAATCTACTTTTTCGTGCCCGTTTCTTTTGCACTTTACGTTTTTAAAAGAGAATAAAATTTTGCGGAAAAAACGGAGCAATTGATGCGAGACGAAACGATCGTGTGTGCAAAACACGTAGCCTGCTTTATCGGATTTTTTACCGCGAGGATAGTACAACGATCTAACGAGCCGCTTCTAAACACAGTCACGTTTATTTCCAGTGTTCGGCTGTTTATTTCAAATTGACCGACATTCGCTGCACTTTTGTTTCGTATCATTTTTAGTTCCGTTCGTTTTGACGTTATCCCGTAAATTCGCGTACGAATCGTGTCCCAGGACTTGTTGTTCGCGAGTTTTTAACTAGTAGGTATAAGCAGGTATGACATTATCAATGATGTGCATCAGATGGGAATTTTGTTTTAAAGAAGATCTAACAAGAACTTGATTCTAAAAACTTATATAGATTATGTAGGTTTGCTTCTGCAAGTCTCAATTAAGAAACCATCAATGTTCGTTATATAAAAAAAAAAAAAAAAATTTCATTTTGTTAAACATCTTTGTCGATCACGAAACTTGATTATACCATCTAGTTAGTAAAATCAAATGTCTCAATTCGTACTAAGGCTTTCTTTTGCAAGCATATATTTTAGCTGGGTTTAAGAATGTTGTAGTTCAAAAAAGAATTTGTATCTGAACGTAAGATTATAATCATGGACTACCTCCTCAAGTCCTTATTTAATCATACAAATTCCACATCAGAATCTCGTTTTAGCCCATGTTTACAATCTATTTTCGCCGGGAAGTAAAACCCGGTGCCGAAACCTATTCACTATTCCCGACACCGATCGAGGTCATCGTTCTATTGATTTCGCATACGGCGTTGTTCACCTGATGCGCCTTAAAGACAGCGTTTATCTAACGTGAAAGCGTAGCAAAAATTAATTGCCGATGCTAATGTTTTGCGATTATCGAACGATTATCTTCGCGATTATTCGTAATCTGTAAAAATTGGATGAAGTGGAATTTCATTTCACAATGCAAATTGTTTTCAGATCATTGCGTTTAGAAAAGTTAAACTTCGTTATCTGTAGAAAATTATCAGAAGAACATATAATTAAATAAAAATCATGCTCATTTTATAGATAGATTGTACTTTATCCATGATTGTAAAGTAGATAACATTGAACATTTTGTATTGAATAATAGAAACTTGTAAAATGATGAACGATTGTTATTTTTATACGGATATTTTTGTATTAGAACAATTTATGAAATATGATTTTAATTTTTTTTCATTCCAGTATTATGTATTCGAATTTTTTATTGTTATATTCCATACTTTAAATTCAACTTTACTGTTCACGTTTCTCTGAACAATAGAACTTTAATTAAATTCACACTTCATCTAAAGATTCTATTTTTAGACAATGAAATAAGTCATAATTATCGTCCACTCTCGACCTAAATAAATCATTTAAACAAGTCCAATAGACAGCGAAGAAATTTCCAACGAACTTTCCGTCGCGAGAACAAATCATTCAACCGATTTATAATCTGACATTTTTCCTCCCTTTCAAAAAAAATACCACAAACAGACTGTAACGCGGCGCTAAAAACGAATTTCAAACGCTCCCTGACATTTTCTCATTCCGAAATAACCATCGCGTCGAAATCAGGAAAAAGGCAGAAATAGAAGAAAAAAAAATAAGACCATTCCACCGTTCTTTCGCCGCGTCAGACTGGCCGCCGCGAAATCCGACTTTCTCTAATCCCCGGTCGACTGTTATTACGAATCTCGATAAACAATAATCATCGCCTTATTTTTGCCGCAAAACTGTCTGGCGCTTTATGACAGCCCAACGAGATTCGTTCGACTCGGACTAATAAAAAGCGATTACGACGACGTCCTCCCGCGGCGACGGCTCGGGGCCTTCGTTACAGTTCAACTAATTAACATCAATTATAGTCAAATAGTACAACATCGGCGCACGAAACACCGTGGTTCTCATTCAGATGAAACGGCGATCATCTCATTTTAGTTTATGTAACTCTTATTGCAATTTCCGCAGCTGTTGCGCAGTCCTTAGAACGATGCGCTTTGCTTGCGAATTTCCATACGAAAATTACACTGCACTGAGGAACCAAGTTCGCAAAAATTGGATTGTACATTGTAAACATTTTTGATTTACGATTGATCATGCAAAATTAATTCATATATTACCAGCTTTACTATATAGAAAATAATTTATATGTATATTTTATAGATTTTACCAACTCAGTTTCTCAGTGTGAGGGCGTTCGGCAATTTATTCTCCAAAAAATAAATTAATATGATAAAGTCTATATTGACTCACCAGTGCTGACTCTGCTTTCTTGGTTGATCCTTGTGTTTCCGAAAATCCTGCAATTAAAAAGAATTACTCAGTTAAAATGGTTTCATATTTCTACCGTCTAGACAGTTCCTTGATTAACATAAAATTATGGTTATTTGATTTGGCTGTATGTTTACTTAATGATCATATTTACAACTATCAAGATAGTGACTTCAACAATCTGTTTTTCTCACCGTAGTTAACTAGCCGACTCAATCGAAATCCACATCCCGAACCGAGACAGTTTCATATACAATATTATTACCGATTTTCTAGTTCAAACACACGCAGCTCATTTTGCGTTTCATCATATCAACTGCTCTAATTATCCCCAATATTGAGACATAACAGTCTGATCGAGCGTTTAAGGCCGGGGCAAATTGAATTCAATTCAATTGAGACTCTGATGGAAATCATTATAAGCGATTCGATTCGACCGACGCGCGCTTGTGGATTCGTTCGTTTTTAAATGCAAGACTCGTTAGACGAAAAAGAGAGTATGTCGCTCAAGTGTTGGAAGTGTAAATCGAGAGAAACGGATGCCTCGAGTATATTGAGAAAAGGGAACGGTTAAAAAGAATACATAATTTCAAAGAACGGCATAATAAACACGCCGTATAACAACCCAGTGCCAGATTCATATCAATTTGAAACTCCTACAAACTTTTTATTAACCGCGTTAGTCAATTTCTAACCTTTGTCGAGTAAATCCCAGTCGACTTTATTAAAGTTCAGCAACTCTTTTCTTTTCGAATAGCAATTAATTTACATGCAAATCGCGTTCGTCCGAAAAAGAACAATTAAAAGGGAGGCAGAGAGGACGAAAAAGAAGCGAGATAATTCTCGGCGATTCAATTCGCGTGTGATCGGGCCACTTCGCTCGGGTCAAACCGGCTTGCGCCGTCGCGAATTAATACGTCGAGCGGGCGCGCTAATTTAAGATCACTCGGCACTTCCGCGTATTCTATCTTTAGCGTTGCATTTCGCGATCGCGGACTTGTGAATGAAATCAACTGAAATGCCCCCCCGTCTAACGATCCCGTTGCCGGCGAAAATACGCCGGCTCTGAAAATAAGCATACGTGCTCGGCGGACGGACGTTTGCTGCTACAATCGCTCTTAATTGCACGCAACTTGCGGAGCCACTACTTATCTCTTAAACCGTTTCCAGGATCCCGGCTAAACTCGCGATGTATATTTAAACAAACCGGAAAATGTATCGAGGAGAACGTGACTCGAATCAAAGGGAAAGAATTCGTAGTTTGTCTTTCACGACGCGAGGAAAAATATCGGCGAAATGTTCGGGGAAAAAGTCTTTTGCTTTTATCCAAACGGTGAGAAAGGTGTAGTTTTTTTTTTTTTTTTTTTTTTTTTTTTCTTGTTTGCCTGTCTCTTTTACCCATCTCTTACCCCCCTTGACATACTTACCCCTCGCATCCTGCCTTCTTTTCTAAAAATAAAACCAATACTGCACGCATCAACATACACACTCTTACCGTACGCTTGACTACACGTCTCTTAATTAAATCTCGTACTCGACCCTGAACTTGTTGTATTTAAAATCAGCTGACTTCAAGTCATAACTCTATCGTTCTCGTCTCGCGCCCACTTT
>JABFOV010000509.1:0-37221 GCA_022817685.1 Aradophagus sp. ZL-2020 | reverse complement strand
ATATTAAATTGGTCGGAAAGCATTGCCGGCGGAATGCTGAAAGCGCTGCTCGCGCCGTCGTATTCGTTATCAGATGAGCACTAGAAGCCCGGATAATGTTGATCTAATAACAGGAAAAACGTCTCACGAGCAGCGTATTCCAGACGAGGTTTCATTTCCTTTCCCGGCCGCGAGCGAGAGAAGAAAGCCCGAACGAGGACGGAGATGCTCTTTCTGCTCTCGCAGCCACCTTCGCCGAATAGTCCCTCTTTTCGCGAACCTGGCACGAATGTCAATATTGCCTAGATAGCTATTAAATGAAGTAAAGAAGACGAAGACGAAGAAGTGGAAGGTGCGGCTGAGAAAAAAGTTGCGCGAATAATGCGCGACCTGCGAGAAGGATGCGGAAGACGGTACGGGATAACGAGACCAATTTCTGGCGCGCAACCTTTATGCTAATTGGTGTCAATTAACGGGGCACCTGTTCCGAAGCATCCGCCGATGTGCGATCGCTTCGATCGCGATACAAGCGTCAGGGAAGGCAATCGGGTCTGGTCAGAATTGTAATCAGACGGTGAGCCGGCTCGGCATTGAGAGGCAAATGAAGAGAAATAGCGGCAGGAAGACGCGGGAACAGGTGGGAGAGACGATGAATGATGGGAATATAATGACCGCGGCTTTTCCAATTCCGTGGACGCTTTCTGCGGGCGGCTCTTCCTTCCGCAGACAGGGCGATTTATACCTTGGAAGAAGAGCCGCGGAAGGAGCGAGGGTTCACGCGGCCTCGTTCGTTCCTCGCCACCCCGGCGGGATTAATAACGGCCTACCGTAGTCGTCATGGTAACTCTCGTAGGCGCTAAAAACTGGGCGATTGTTCGCCCCGGGCTACCAAGCGGAAGGGTTAACCCGCCGACTTTCTCGAAGAAGAAACGGGAGGATGAGGAAGCGAGAGGAACGAAAAACGCGGATACTCGGCGACGAGGGACGGAGTCGGAGAAATCGGGACGAGATATCGCGATCGACGGCAATCTCGTTGCGATTCGTCAGGATCCGTCTTGGCAGTGACGCGTGCGTGGGGCAACGAATCGTGCCCGGCATAACGAGATCCCGTCAAGATAACGTCGAGCATAAATGGAGTAGTCGGTTCTTTCGCGGGCCAGTCGTCTCGGGCGGGCGAAATCCAGACGCGGGGCGGACGCGGCAAGACAGACAGACGGAGGGTGCGTTCGACACAGAATGGAGATGATCAATATTCATGGTCCGCTCTCTCGAGAAACGTGCAATGGTTTCGGCAGGGCACGAGGGGGTGGATTTATACGAACCCTTCTTCCTTCCGTCTCGCTTCAGCGAGACGCGAGAACCCCACTTCCTTTTTCCATTACCCGGCGTTTCGAAGGTCGAAACGAGCCCCCGAAAGGCAGCGGCGATGTGTTTGCGGGATTTCCCCGCGCGGCTGGCTACGGCCTATCTGGGTCAGAGGTCGAGTCGCGTTGCCATTCTGACATTGGCAAACGATACGAATGGCGCGCACGTGTGTTCGGACGGCAAGGCAGAAGGCAGTTCGGCTTCCGGTATGGACCATTAGTTGATGAGCTCCCGACTACAGCGCCGTTGAAAAGGTTCGCGGGCCATTGTGGGATCTATTATTGCTCGGCCAGACTTATATGTTTCGATGCAGCGAGCCAATCAGTCAGCCAGTTAGACGGCCGTCCTTTATTGCAACAGCGAACGCAAGAACCTCCGCCATAATGGCGCTTTTCATCGCCTTCCGCGGAAGCGGCGGAAAGCCGCGCGCGGTTTTGCGCATCCATAGCCCCGCTCTTGTGTGCAGTCGATTTTCGAACCCCCTTACCCTTTGCCAATATCCTAGATCTTTGCCGCGAAGAATGCTTTCCCTTTTTAGTCTTCACGATCGGAGTGCACCATTCAGAACCTGAGGAGGCTGCACCGTCTTTGGTCAGACGATCAATCGGCCCTGGATTGGTTAAGAAATTAAAAATCCTGCTTTTCTCCCGGGCTTTGCGGAAATTTGAGTAACCCGGATTAGGCGAACGATGGTCTCTCCGTGATGTAGCAGTTTTTCAGGGTATTGCAATTGCAATTTCGTTCGATTATTTCAAATGAAGCTGTTTGTTTGATTGCATTTTCAATACTCCGCTGGATATTAAAACGGTTTTTGATAACGTACAAGCTTTCAATGGATGATTATGATAATTCGAAGATGGAATACTTGGTTATATCTGAAATCTATCATTGAAATATAATTCACTGTGTGGCAATCCTTGTATCAAGATTGAACTGTATATAGTGATGGCAATTAAAGTACTCGATTCCTGAAGTGCAAATTTTTTACGCGAAGATCAGCATTTAATATTTTAACAATTATTGACGTTCTTGTCAGCTAGAGTCGTCACTCTAACGACATAGCGACTCTTCGAGGTATTTAATAAAGATAATGTTCCGAAAAGGGTGGAACGGGAATTCACTCATTCACTCGCAAGATCGTTTTCGTGAATACATTAAAAGCTTTTCTCACCCCTTCTGCCACCTAAATCCTATTTTATTCACTTCTATCAATCTGAGAGTCATCATTACTCGTTTCATGCAAATTTTTTTCGACAAAATGTCAGAAATATTTCAATATCAGATATGAAATAGATGGTACAATTACTTAAACTTTTCTAATAATGATCTCATTAACTCAAGATATATTCGTTTCGAGCATAATTATATTTCTGCTACTATAATGTTAGAGTACCAAGTAAGGCGTACTATTATAATGAAAAAATGAAACAAACGAGCATAATTAAAATCTCATTTGAACAAGTTTTCTTCTTTTATTTTGCAACATGCTCCAAAACATGCGCAGTTCGAAGACATTAAAATTGAAAAAAAATTTACACTGAAGCAAACCTTAACCGAAACACACGATCCTTCAATTTTAAGAGTTAACAACAAATTTGTATTCGTTGCAAATTTTGGACGCATTCTAAAGCACGTTCAACTATAAATCTAACTAATTTCCCGTTCTCAAAGTTCCGGCGAATAAATCAAATACATTTTTTGTCGCTGGTCTCCAATAGCGTTTTCTTACAAGGTTGTTTGCGCCAAATTTCCAGGTCTCGAGGAGGGGCGAGGACGAGTGCGACGGCAACCGGGGGGTGGGTGGGGGGTCGGAGTGGGAGGGGGCGGCCTGGAGTTAAAGCGGGCGAGGAACGCCGTGCAAAGGGCATCATTCTAATTGCCCCGGACTTCCTTTCATCCCCTTTGTACGACCCCTGGGTACGCCGCTTCTTCATCCACCCTCTCGCCCGGTTGGCTCTAAGTCATTTCTGCGATTAATTTTTCCTTCCAATTTGCACGCGGCAGTAATTAAGGGGCCGGAGCGCAGTACATCATCCGGGAGTGCGGCGCGCGCGAGGCAACGGGGGCGCGCGCCGGCAACGAGTCTGCGAGTGCCGCCCGTTTCGAAACAATGGCGGATATATCTGCAGTCGCTTGTGAAAGATTTTCAAATTGCGATTCCACGCTGCGCTCCGTGCATTACAAATATGTATCGACTTGTCTCCTCCTCTGCCTCTGTCTCGCTTTCCACCCACCTTCTCCGCTTCGCCGTATTTTTCCATCTCTCTCTCTAACTACTCCTCGAAATCGACTTATGTTGGCTTCGAGTTTTCAACTGTTTTTCTGGCATTTGTCATTCCGGACCAACAGTTAGTTATGAACCTTCAAATGGGTATTGATTCAAAAGAGATTCGAAAGAAACACAAATTTGATTTGTGTTTAGAAAAGAATATCATTTTTGATACTTGAATAAGTATTATTTTGCAGTCGTGGAAAGTAGAATCAGGAACGTAAATACAATCTGCATATAACTATCGTTATTACAAATGATAGTAGATGAGTTCAGTTGAGTTTTGCAGTAAAACTTTAAACACTGTAACATTGTATGCATACAATATACATTATATAAATGCAATATATGTGAATTCAAATGCATAAACACGTAAAAACTTTAAATACATAAAATGCGGCAATGAAATTCATATGATCAAAGATAAAACTTTACAGTCAACACACCTAACGCTCGGTTATTTACACACTTCTATCCGAGTGAAAATTTACATGAATGGACGGTACTTTTCAATTATTTTTCTATCCCCCTTTAACGTCGGCTCTGATTTTACAAAACCAAAGCTATTCCATTATTATCTCCCAGCTATCACTAAATGAACGCTAATCAGTGCTATTTTTTATTCCCTCTTTATCCGGTGTCTCGAATAACAAATGCCCCCGTATTAACACCCCATTATGTTCAAGTGAAACTATACGACAGAAGGGGAGAAAAAAGAAGACAAGTAGGAAATTTTGTCATTTCGCAACCGCCCACTACGAACGAGTTTCTGTCGGTCATTCGTGAAAGGAATCTGTTCATATATACCTATGGATACATGTAAATAAATGAGTATATGTACGTACATACACGTATATTTGCACACACACAAGTCCGAAAATCACACAAAAATAACACACGTAAATGAATAAACTATTTTATGTATACACATATATATTAGGTCTCACATACATGTATATTCGCACGCACACACACACATACACACAAGTCCAAGATTCACACATAAATAACACACGTGAATAAATGAACGTATGTATGTATACACATATATATTAGGTCTCACACATCCGTGTTCAAGTTCCACACGATACGTCACTTCCATAAAAATCAATCGACATAAATTTTATGCAAGCCAGAATATCGATATACGACGTTCGGGCCAGAGTTGTGGTTGTCACAGTCAGGGGACGAAGATCGGCATTTAATCTCGATTTTGGGGTTGGACGCCGATCGAAATCACCCTCGGACGAGACGTCCCCGGAGGTCGCTGTCATATCTCCTGGGGATGATTCGACTTGACAGCTCTGCCGAGGGTCGACCACGGCATACCGCAGCCCCGCGCGACTCCCTCCTCCCCCACCCACCCGATCGAGCAATATACGCCATGACGTCCGCGGATTCCTCGCGTGCCACCTCGTAACGGTCCCCCCCACGGGTCGTCCGACCTACCCCCCCTCTCGCGCCCCGCGTCTCCCGTGCGACGGGGTTTAATGACGTATAAACTATGCGCCGGATTAGCTACACTGGGAGCGCACTCCCCTCGCCGCCGCAAAGCCCACGCACTTTTCAATTTACTTCAATACTGTATCAAGCTGTCGGCCAAGGCTTTGCGGTTTCATGTTTTGACATTAATTAGGCCGAAGTGTGCCCCGAATGGGGATTAGTTACTGATGCGTGCATATAAATCGCCGAATATAAAAATCAGTTGCTTGTTTCAGTGTAAAGTAGGGAGTGCAGACAGTTCGTTTAATGTATCTCGAGTAAAAAGGGTAGGACCCGAATTTGATGAAGTCTGATCAAACTAGAATGATGAATACAAATCTGACATATTGATAATGGACAATTTTTTTCGCCGTTGACGAATCGCATGGTTATCTTAGTTTGACCTGAAATTAATTTTTATCGTATTTTACTTCGATCACATTTAATGAAATTCAGACAATTTCGTTCACTGGAATAGATCTAGGATTTCGAAACCAAGATTTGGTAAACATTGAAAAAACGGTGTCTTAAAATCTAATGGCTATTTCGTTTTATAAAAAAAAGATTGTAAAAAGTGTTACAAAAAGTTGTTCTGATCGTTGCAAGAAACGTTAAGTTTTACGTCGTTTTCTTAGTGCACAATGTTATTTTTGTCTCTGAATTTCAATGAACTGCGATTAACGAGTGTCACTAAATGGTCTTAATCGATCAGGATGAAAAACGTTATTCATCACTGGAGATAATGACAGTTAACAATTTCCACCTTTTCTACAGTCGTCGCTAATGCATTCTTTATCCACTATGTTCTTCACTTTCAGATGATTTATTTATTTATACTTTTTTCGTAGTTAAGTATTATATAACGCGATTCGAAATAAATGCCGCACATGAGTCAGCGCTCCGTTATATAACTCGACTATGACTCGACGCAAAAAAGGATTTCACTTGAACATCGGTATATCAATCATTATTTTCTTGTATTTCTTCAGCGACACATTTCGTGGCAGTACGTAAAACGCGTTTGTAGTTAACCATCTTTTAGTTCCATATGTAACAGTCATTTTTAGACATTATAATGCGGTAATCCGCACACAACAATTTTTTTTATTACTTTATATTTTGTATAATTATACAACAAAATTGTCAATCGTAAGTTGATCATCGTAAAATGGGAAAACGAAATTGTAAATTCTTAGAAGAAAGAAACTCGATTATAGAATCTTATGTTTTGATAACAAATTGAAAGAAGACACGCAACAAATAAATACAAAATTTAAACAAAGATATCATGTTTTAATAATAATATTTTTAACTTGTTATTATAACTGTAAAAGTAGTTATAGAAAATTCAGATGTCTACAATAATTGAGTGTCGCACGTAATATATTCCAATTTTGAAAAATAAAATTAGAAATTAAAAATTTTTTATTTTAATTGTTTAGATACAAGTATTTCAGTTTACTTGAAAAGTCTGTATTACCTGTATTCGTTAAAAAGTAAACTTTAAAAAGCACTCGCCTATACATTCTGACATTAAACTTAACTAACTGTGCTTGTTTTGATGTCAACGGTATGCTGAAAAAAATGACGCGATATCTTCATTTCGTCCGTCACCAAGCGATTTAATAACTCCGCCCTGGCGTCCTAATCCCATTAAATGAAGAACTGTTGTCGGCAAGACCTGTCTCGGTGTTAGATATATACTTCTTATATGGGCACCGTTTAGTTCATAACTTGGATTTATATATGACATGTGTGTGGTATATACGACGTATATATTTTTGGTGCAAAATATATCGTAAACAATATAAGCAAAGATGAAAAAACAGGTTCTACCCTTTTTATTATTTTCGAGTATTGACGTCTACTTTTAAGAATTCAATTCATATTTTTGTTTATACAGTTGAAGTTTTCATCGTTTATTAATTAACAAAAATCGATTATGTATAATTCAACAATATATATCGTGAAAAAAAATGAAATATTTATACTCTAAAATATTATTATATTTAAGCTTTTTCTTGTAAAATTATTCGATTAAAAATGATTACTGTTTGAATACAGAAAAATATAACAGTCTTCAATTCCGTTTACTAATAAACGTTGGACATTTCAGAAGCATAAATTGATGGAGTTGAAATTTCCAACGTTCATTAATAAACGAAAATCAATTATATATAATTCAACAGCATATATTGTAATAAAAAACGAAACATTCATACTCTAAAATATTATTATTCTTAAATTTTTTTCTTGTAAAATTATTCTATCGAAAATTACTAATATTTGAATAAAGAAAAGTATGTATAACTGCCTTCATTTTCGTTTCCTTACAACCGTTGGAATATTCAAGAGCATTTGTTGTTTCCTCGAAAAAACTTCACAAACGTGAAACGACACAACTGATTTCTTTGATTTATATCAATTCATACATAGCTTGCACACGGTGATAGACGTATATTAATACACGTATCTATGATAATCTGTTACGTTGATTAAATTGACTGGCTTTGTGGTCTAATAGCGCCGTGATACGCGGCCGCCGCAGCGGAAATCAAAGACTCGAGCGTGCGAGTCCAAGAACGAGACGGGGACCAGCGGACGAATGGAAAGACACGGCGACAGTCGGATCGTGGAAGTGCCACGACTACACACAGGCATTCAATGTACTCACGCCGTGCCTTATTGTGCCTCACTTGACTTTGTTGTTAGTTCCTTTTGTGCCACCTCCTTTTTTTCGCCTTTTTCTTCGCCCCGACCGAACGGCTCGCTCTGTCCGCTTAATTATTTGTTACGTCGCTTAACAGCCGCGAGATTTTTCAAACCATCCCGGACACCATTAGACCCCACGTTGAAAAAAAAAAAGAAAGAACGGAATTTCAATTTCAAAATTATTCTCGCGCGAAAACCATTATCTCGCAGGAGATTCGGGATTTCTTTCGACCGTCCATAAACTTTATTTTCCCTTTGACGGTGGTCACCTACCATAAATCCTGACAAATGAAAAACGCAAATGCGATTTTTGGATTTGCAATCGGGGAGTCCGGCGAAAAAGGCCGAGTTCCGCGGGCGCTTCTGCGAGCGAAGGGGTGCGAGTCCGGGCGAGAGGGACGCAATCAATAAGACATTCGTGACGCGTCGATTATAGCCGTCGGGGACGTAAAAGTGCGGGGGCTAACGGCCGGCCCCATGAATATCTTTCGATAGATTGCACATGGTCCCCCGAATCGCGATCTGACACAGTGGCTGCCATGCGTTATGTGTTGGCGCAAGGCGACGCGGCCGAGGGTGGATGATGGGACGTGCTCAGCCACGCGTCTCGTGCGGTTAACTTTTCTCAACTGTGAGCTTATGGTAATTTTGCGTCATAATGTTCGCTCGACGATTCGCCCGATGACAATCAATAATCGGTCCGTTTCGGCGGAACAAAATAAATAAATACGCACTAGGAGACATTTATAAATCGATAAACTTGCGTCGATCCTTTGGTTGTTTTTAATAATTAAATTAATAATTGATAATCGATAATTATTGTTGATATTAAATATTGAATATTGATTTAGATTTTCTATCAGTGTTGATAAAACTAACGAAACTGATGAAATAAGTATGTACAAGAATATTCAATTTTTTAACAATTAAAATTGAATCATTGAATTGAATATTGTATCATCTTTAATGAAAGTAACAGAAGTAAGAAAATAAATAACAACAAGAGGAAATTCATAAACTTATAACTTTACATGTGTTCAATTTTTATGTTCCTTTCACTATTGATATTACCTGAATTGAATTAAATATTGTATCAAAGTTTTCATTTCACATTCAACATCAAAGCAATAATTTTTTTATGGATTCGAATACTTGTGCAAACTTTTGTTCACACTAATTTCTAATACAAAAGCAACTCCAGATAAATCGATTCAAGTATCACAAATTGAATTCGAAGCTATCGTCAATTTTTAATTGGCTTTTAATTTCATTGGCAGAAAAATAAACGCGCGCCGGGAAAATAAAAACAAAGCTAAGGCAAATGATTGTCTTGGAATCGGGAAAATCGAAATCCAACACATTGTCGCCCCGTGCATCGAGTCGGCCGCTGGTCGTGGAATCGGCTGGACAATGCGACTGCTTATTTATTTAAATACGGCATCCTGTCCTTTCACGCGAAGATTTATGCACGTCGCTGTGTTAATTGCCAGTCCATTATCTCACGTAATGATATTCCGCGCGGCAGCGCGGCGCGTACGTTCGGCGACGGAATATTTATTAATTTCGTCGTCTATTGCGTCGCCCGATATTGAGGATATTTCCGAACGCGCGAATACATTTGCCGGCGGTTTTTGATAAATTGTTATCGCGACAATACGACCGGCCGGACGAAAAATTGATGCTAATTACTTGTGCGCCGGCGTCACGGCGGGCGGATTATTTTAATTATTAGCCGTCGTCAACGGGACGCCGGCATTCGGGAACGTTAAAAAATGATTAACCTCGCGGAACGCGAGCGACTCTCAAATCTGGTCCTCGACAAAATTGCACTACTGAAGTTCAGATCAAAGGAATTGTACTAATTATACTAATTATCCGCGTTTAAAAAGTTCCCGGCCCGGCATTAATACTCTAATGCCGTTGGTTACTCGCGGAAAATCGATAGTTAAGTTCACTACTGACGGGTTAAATGAAGCTCGCAATTTCGGCGGGAGCGAACGCTTTCGAACGACTGCTGACATTCTATGACGAGAATGCGAATTTTTGGCATGAAAGCGTTCTAGGTTGTGCTTCCTTTATCTTTGAGGGAACATGGAAGTTGAATTAATGTTGAATGAAGGTTTTATATACATATACTTTACGTTGGAAACGTAGAATTGACGATGTGTCAACATTAGAAAACGGTTTAATCGAAGTTGAATCAACGTTCAAAGTTGAATCATGGTTGACGGTCAGCTGAATCAGAATTCAGTGAAGATTTACGCTTCAACTTGGCGAATAATCAGTAAAATTTCTGTTACGTAGTAGATATTTTACCAATGTGGAGTGATATTAAAAAACAACGTTGATTGAACCTTGATTTTATTGCCTATCAACTATAATATAACGCTAAACAGCAACGACCTTGAAATCTGACTATCAACGTTGATTCAACTTGTCTTCAACCTTATCATTTATTCAACTATAGTGTTTACCTGCGATATTATTATTATTTATTATCGAAGATCAATTCCAAACTATACAATCAATTCAATCACCAAATATAGACAATCATTTTTACTGCGAAAACTGTTATTAGGAAATTATTAGTCAATAAAATTTGTCCATTTTTTTTCAAGTATCATCATCGTCGACCAATAAAGTATTCTAATGTTTGAATTGTTTGCTGCCTTCATTGCCTTTACTCTTTGTCCCTTTCGACTGGAAGAGCTCGCTTTCACATCGCTGACGCGCTACTAAATCGTACCATCTTCGTTAACGATTTCCGGTAAAGTCGGGCGAACATTTTTACTCGCCGAGGCATCGGCCCGGCGGAGCTTAACGGCGATTATTAATACGCGGGCAAAACAATGCTGGAAGCCACGTTTCTACGGTGTTACAGTATAATTCGATTGTCATTCGATTCGCCACGGTCCGGCTGGCGAGGCGTTTTGCGGCGCGAAACCGCCGGAGAGCTTCGTCCCTCCCACCCTCCCCTCCCCTACGAAACTTCGAACCGACTGAAAATCAACCCTTTGGCCGCTTCCTAGTTTGACGGGAATGCGCTTTCGAGTCCGCACTCGAACTCGTTTACGATACGCGGAACGTCAAGAAATCAATGAAACGCCGAAAGGGCGTATCGCGTGCAACGCCAACAGAGGAGAACGAAAAAATTGGGAGGGAAAAGGAACGCGGATAAAAGGGCGGAGGAGGGACGCGCTCGAAGAGGGACGAGGCGACATTCGATTTCAGAAAAACGCGGCTGCGTGAAAAAGAATGCCGCCGGCCATCCTTTCAGCCTTCGTTTCGCTCCCGCGCGTTCCTTTAAATTCCATCGGACCAATTTCGATCTTACCTTTCGACGATAATGTAACGATGTCTCCGAACAGTCGAGACAAGCGGATGAAAATGTTGCGACCCCACTCGTAATTGAAGTGCTTTATTTACGAAATTTCGTTTGCGAGTTGAGGCAATACGAAGTAAGTTGGCGAAGAAATTCCCGAGTCAGGGGAATTTAGGTCGGAATTCGATCGAGTTCGATCAAATTGAAAATTGGACAATGATCAAAATTTTTTCAGTTTCGGATTTAAATGGGATCAAAATCTGGTTGGTTAATGATAAATGACATTCGTTCGTCATTTATGAGTCAGACTTTTCGATCGATGAAGCCAGTATCGTTTATGATCGACGAGTCAAATTTTATTCTCCATTCATAAATCGGATCATGCTACACTGATTTAAGATTAACCCTTTTTGATTGATTCATTCCCATTTTTATTTTAATGCAATTCGAACCCAAAAATTTGTAATAAAAAATGTTGCAATTCTTCGTCCTTCGTTAAAGCGAATATTGCAATCAAAGTAGAAATGATGCCGAGAATCGTTTTTTGAGATGTAAATTTATCGTAAATAATTAATCATCTCAAGAAAAGTTTCATCCTTTCATAATTTCAATTGAAAACATCCGCGTTGTGTTTTTTTCCTTTCTATTTCTTTTTTTCTTTTTTTTCTTTTTTTGTGCAAAGACATTAAACTTGACTTAAATGTAGGTCGCACTTCGTTTCCTTCGACTTCCAATTACCGAAGACGAGAATTGAAAACGGAAACTCGGCGAAATGGCCGCGTCCTTTCGACGACGCCGTCGTACTTTGATGAATTATAGATTTTCATTTCGGACAAACGGGAGGCCGCGGCCGGCTGGATAAGGCACTAATATCAGCCGATTAGTATTCCGCATTAAAAATCCAAGCCCTTGCACAGCGAAAAATCTATTTAAAAGTTTGATTAAGAAAGCGCCCGGGCATTATTCTCATGCTAATTATGCAATTGGATATCGCGCGCTTTCTGAAATTACATCAAGATGGATATTCAGAAAATTACGGCAGCTTTTTATCCGCTCGTCTTTCGAATTCGGACCGTCTCGGGGCACTCGTCCTCTCGGCCCCATCCTTTTTGTTTCCCTCCGTCGCGCTCCGCGTCTCTCCTACTTGTTTCTTTGCTTCACCTTGACTAAAAACCGAATAAAGGAAGCAATTCCGGCGCTCCTCGATTGCTCCTTTCGCGCGGCGCCGAGTCCTGGAATTTATATTAAATATTGGCGACTGCGAGAACGACGAATTTCCGCGTCACAATCACCGCACCGAAGAAATAATGCCCGAGTTACACGGTGACTTTTGTTGTTGCCGGCGGAAGATTGCGCCGGCAGTCTTGCAAATGTTCGCGACGAAATCCAGGCGTGGCTCCGGGGCGCGGGCTTTTTATTTCGACCAAATAATCGCGAATTAATGAGGTCGACTGGCTCGAGCGTGGCCCGGGGTTATTGTCATTGACCGATCGATAATTGATTGACGTTTCGATGTTAATAGATTTAATATTTATAATGAGCGAAAATTTGAATAATTTAATTTCCTGTGAATGAGCATTATGCAATTTCCAAGTAATAACGCGTCCGAGTTAAAATATTACGTGAATTATAATAGCGGTTCGGAATTTTCGAAAATTTACAGTTAGTCTTTGTTGCAGAACAGGGTTTTATTGGGATATTATGAAGCGCGATGATGCGTTAAATATTAACGTGTCGAAATTTGAATTTATAAAATAATTTTCTCGTCATTATTATTATTTTTTTTTTTTTTTTTATGTTGCGCTATTCTTGTCGATAATAATTTTATAACAAGTCATATCAATCAGTACATTTTGATGGAATTGTTTCTTCGAAAAAGAAACAATTATCTTTTTTGTTAGGGTAAAATTAATGTTCTTGGTGAATTATTAATTTTACAACGTATTATTTTTTATTTACATTTATCAATCTATTTTTCCCTTCAAAAATAAGAATCAGCTAAAAATACATTAAAACTATGATATTATTCTCAAAACATATAAGTTCTATTGTCGAGGAGGTTCATTTTCGGCGAAATATTAATTTTACAAGAAGAAGCTAGAATATTTCAATGTTTGAGAATATAATTTTTTCATTTTTGATTTCAATATATGTTACTAAAGTATATATAATAAATTTTCGTTTATTAACAAATGTTGGAAGCTTCAACTTCGAGTGGGTGGTTCGGTAATTGCAACTCAACGAATTCAACGGAATTTTCGTCTCCTGGTATAATTAACTTCGAAAATGCGTCACCACGACCGGTCAATCAATCGAACGATCGCGGGAAAGCCGGGCCGGTCGCAAAAACCGGGCCATCCATTAATACTCGCGGTGCCGATCCATAAAGCATTTCTCACGGCGTATCAGTGTCAGCGGATCGGGAGATTAATTGCAATGTTATTATTTATTGCCGGGGTCTATCTCGCATTCACGGGCCGTTGGCCCGCGTTGGTTAATAATGTCGCACAGTCCGGGAAATGGGATTCCAAGACAATGCAGCCACTCGGAGAATGCGGGAAGATTGTGCGTACCCGCTGCGTTTTGCGGAAACAAATAGTCTACGTGATTAGCTACGTATATCTCGGGGGCTATTGTGCCTCGCCAATCGCCGGCTGCTTGTGTCGGCTAATTGACAGCGCATTGTCGACTGAATTATTACTTTTCGGACGCGCAAAGTCACCGGCCCCCAACAATTGACATACATTTCACCCGAAAATAGACCCCCCACCCCCCCACCCCGCCCGCCGACATTGGTACACATCATACCCCCCACCATGGCTCGACGGTTGATTGGTTGCTCCATCTTCCGAGTTAATCGAGATTAATGTAGGTCGCTTGTTTGCCGGATCGGGATCTTTGATTCGCTGTTAAGTGAATTGGTTGTAATGGACGCTTGAGGAGCGCCGCGCCAAGATTCGTCGTTCCGTTCAGATATTGTCGCCTGATAAAGTCCGCGATTATTTATGTGCTTGACGAAATTACGTTTCGTTGCTTTTCATTGATGCTCGGGGATTGCGTTCAATTTAGGTAATTGCGGTGGAAAATGCGCCTCTCGTACGGCGGTGAACGCGAAGATAAAATACGTCCGAGTCGTATTGATGTGTGCGATGGGGTCGTGTAATGGCGTGGTAGCTGGAAAGTAGTGTGGTGACTTTGTTTTTCTCGCGGTTGGTTTCACTTTGGAACTTTTCATTGGATTTTAATATCTTACAAAATTATGCGGAAGAAAGGTCTAAATTGCCGATACGAGCAGAAAAATTGATTACCATTAATCAATTGATTACCATTAATTCTCAAATAATTACTGGTATTTTCGCAAAAAATTGAATGTCATTGCTTCATTTACCGGACATCATGGACACCATACGGACCCCCGCCTTTGATCTTAAATTTTCGTTCATAAAAATTGCGCTCGCTCGAATCTCTTCGCCTTAAAATCAAATAACAATACAATTCCGCAATATCGAAAGCAGACAAAGACTTGTCGAACGGGTTTTGAAATTCCAATCTAAATTCCATTTCACGACAATTTGTTTTCGATTAATAAATCTGAATGAAAACAAAGAATGTAAAAATGCAAAGAAGATGGGATAAAGTAAAATAAAAAACAACCGTAAACAATAAACTAGGAAAAGGAAAAAAAAAACAAA
Source organism: Aradophagus sp. ZL-2020 (assembly GCA_022817685.1). Taxonomy (NCBI): domain Eukaryota; kingdom Metazoa; phylum Arthropoda; class Insecta; order Hymenoptera; family Scelionidae; genus Aradophagus; species Aradophagus sp. ZL-2020. The sequence goes on along the minus strand of JABFOV010000509.1, from coordinate 22,400 downwards.
GGAAGCGACACTCATCATCGGCTGGTCGAGAACAATGTGGCCTGTAACCTGCATTTACCAGCGACCGTATCGCTTTCTCTGAATCGGATTCATAATCTGTTCATTCACTTGTCCGAACGATTAAACTCATATTTTTTACGACGCCGATCACAAGTAACAAACGCAACAAAGTAACAAACGTGTTCAATGGACGAACACTGGCGTGTCAATGAAAACAAATATGCAAATGGACGAGTGGCAGCTCGCACAGTGAAAGTTACATCGCGCGCCGTACGCGTGTATTGGCAAACACCTATCAGAAAGTTTGGAGCCGCGCTGGTTTTCCTGCCCATGTTTACGTGCACATACCGATGCAATAGGCGATAAGCGTTGCATGTATTGCTTTCGAATTTGGTCGCGAGTGCTTCTTGTCAGAAGCGTTCGCGAGCAAAGGAAAATGCGAAAGAAAGGAATTTGTTTTTGAAATAGGCAGTGGAGGGAAAACATTTTCTATTAAATATAACGCTTAAGTAAAACGTGATATGGTTTGCATGTATACTATATGTATATGCCACATGTGTGGCATATATAAATAAAATGTTGTATAGCTGGCATATATGTCGCGTTATATACGATACATATAATGTATATATAATGCTATATATGTCATATGTATATAATCTTTTATATACCGCATATATATGGTATACATCTTCATAATATATACGACATATATGCGATATACATGCAGCATATACATGGTATATATGCGGAGATCATATCACGTTTTACTTGGATGGTTTAGATGTTTTTCTCAATGAAGATGTTTTCCTTATTAATTATGAAAATATTTGTTACATAGAAAGAAAAAATCGACAAATTTTGTATCAAAAGGTTTTCTAATTTAGTACATAAATATTTTGTACAATATTAAATAGGAAATTTAGATCCATTTTGGCATGGTCTATACTGTTTTTACAAGCTGCTTATGCCAAAATGGTATAGACGGCTTGCAAATGGTACAGATAGCTCTGGGAATAATTGGTATTACATGGTCATTTATCAAATTTGTTGAATCTTTTTTTCCTTGTAGAAGTAATGACATCAGAAATGCAAAGTATCTTCGTCGGAGAAATCAGGATATATAAATGGAGATCGGTAATTGTGTAAAATTTCGAAGTATGTATGTCAGATGGCACAATGAAAGTTAATAATAATTGTGGCGAACGATGCACCCAACGCAAAAATGAATCGTCCTATTTACCGTTCTAATATTACTCCAGTGAGACGTTTTGTAGAACTATTAATCCGCGTATTTGTCTGTCAAGTTCTTTACTAAAGGTTTACGAAAAAAAAATAAATTTACCTTGGAGCGTTCTCTGATTAAGACGTTTCTTCGATTAATGAAAGTAATTCGTTGTGGAAAAAGTACGAACGTAAAGTAAAAATAGTAAGAATAAATATTTCGGAATTGCAAATATTAATTCCAAACTAGCTTGTTTCGCTTTTCAACATACTACCACCTTTCAACCATCAAAACATTTCTAACAATGATTCCAAACTCATATTTCTATTATTTTGCAAAACTTGCTCAAAATTGAGATAACAAACATCAATAAATCCACATCTGTTTCAAGATCTAATCGAATTTCATCTGCCACAAACAATTCTTTATAAACTTCCATTCCACGACCAAAACCATCGGAAATCGAATTATTTTCGGAAAAATGATTACAAATCAAATTCACTGCGACCAACGTCTGTATACTTTCAAACAAATACAAATTAAATTTGCGCAAACCATTACTCGATTATCGAATGAAACTGTTGGAATCGCAATTTCTGGCCCGAAATTTCATTTGAACTGAAAATTTCAAATTAAAGCCGAGCCACTTTTTAGATGGCAGATCATATGGTATGATCTATCGAATGAGAAAATCTGAAGCAGCGCGTGCAGCAGAGGGCAGTCACGGTTGGTTTGAGTCGCGATCACACTGACAAGATAAAACCTCTTTTGCAGACAAACGGACCGTCAGGCGGACAGATAAGAGAGAGCGAGAGAGTCGGCAAACAAAAAAATTGATGGAAAAAAGATTACGAGAAAAACTGTGCGAATGAAGAAGATGGAATGACGAAAGAAGGAGTGAAAGGAAAGGGAAAAACAAGCTGATGATAAGACAGAAACAGGATGACACTTTTTTCTCTAAAAAAAATTTATCCGGCATCCTAACTTAATTTATTTACTTTATTTCTAGTTGGCTCAACTAAATGTATGAAGTTACATCTATAAACTATAGTTATCAGAACTGAAACAATGACGACTATATTCTTTAACCGGTTCTCGTAATAACTAATAAAATGTAGTTGGAATCAGTAACCTTTTCTCGTGCGAGCAGACTTCAATTATGAGTCATGGCGATTGATGTAAACATAATTAAATAATGAAAAATAAAACTGAATCTATCTACTTAATACAGCTATATTTATTACTGCGTTTCGAATAAATTCACTGGACCGAAGTTTTCAAAGTTCTGGCAACTATATTTATAGTTGCTTCAACCAGATTGTATTATAGTGGCTACAGGATCCGAGTAAATGAAATTGCGTTTGCCGGACTACATTTGTTTTTCAGCAGATGGACACGTATATGAAAAGGGAGGAAATACGTGTAAGAAGGACAAGCCAATGGAACGCATATAGGCCTACACGTTCGCTTGGTGCAGAAACGCGGCGGACTTGGGGCAGTGCGTATCGATCTGGCCGCGTTTCGTGCGTGTGGGTTGGAGTCGCGCCGTCGCCGGCGGACCAATCGCAGGGCCAGTCGCGTTCCGTCCGCCGCACTTCCTATCGCCGCTCCTCGGCCTGTCCATCTTTCGCCTTCTTTCTTGCGCCGCTCGCCTTCCACCATCTTCTGGGCCACGCACGAACACGCAATGCGAAAGCACGCTCGATCGCCTCGACTGATACCGCCGGCCGCCATCGCGCCCGACTACCACGGCCATCGCCAATCCACGCCAATTCGGCCCAACTTCCGGCGTCTGGCCGCAGATTTATGACGGCGTTTCGTTTTTCTTTTTGCTCTTCGTAGCGGGGGTAATTTTTTCCGACTAGTGGGAAAAGTAACCATTTTCCGACTAGTGAGAAAAGTAACTATTTTCTTAGTAAGGAAATATCTGCGATGAAAATTCGCGAAAATATCGATGGTGGTAATTAAGGTGATTCCTCGAGACTTTGTTGTTACTGGGCTAGTGTTCTTTTGAATACTGTTGGATTCATTATTTATTTATTTGTTTTAATCAATATAATCTAGTGGCTCTGTCACTTCGGGAGAATTTAGCTTTTTTTTTTTGAGTATTCAAGATTCTGTTTACCTCGAACGTGCAAACTGTCGAATGTTTTGAGGCGAGCAAAGATGTTTTGACAATAATTGATTAAAAACTAGCGATGTAAATTGCGAATAATTATTCTCTTATTGTTATATAGTCTCAAGATCGAATTAAAGTTTTAACTTCTTCATTAGAAAGTATAATTTATAATTTATAATGTATATATTTATTTTCTCCTTTGACGTCTTCATAGTTAATATATTTATAATAATTACAAAACTATTAAATTGTTGTATTGCAAATCTATTACAAAAATGTTAAAACCTGATTGTAAAATTGCACACCGTCCGAAATATTTCGTTCCATGCATTACAAGATTTCAACGTTTTCCTTTCTCGTTAAAATTATCTGTGTCCAGTGCGATCGTCCGTCTCTTTCTCTCATTGATTGCAGCATACTTTTACTCTTATTAAACAGACGTCGGCCAGCTCCTCGTTGCCATTTCGACGACTGGCGCTGGCGAAAAACAGCCGCTCGAGGTTGATAGCGACAGCAAATCGAACGGCTCGACGAGGGCGAGTCTCGTCGCTCTCGCATCGAGGGTCCTCCGACTTAAAGCTCCGCTTTCGTCGTCGTCCTCATCTCTTTTCTAACCTCTTCTGCGAGACCACCCTCCTTCTCGGTCAAGGGACGAGGTCGAGCTCACTCGAACAGAGATAGAGCGCTTTCAAAAGACTCAAAATTACTTTCTGGATAAGCTGGATTAGGCTCGCTCTCGTGCTGCGCCCCAGATTAGACCGGTGACACTCGCGCTTGTTTTTTATGAAAGACTTCGCCTCGTTTTTTTTTTTATCTCTCCTTTTTTTTCGCCTCTTTTTCGGCCAGTGCGCCGTTTTTCGCGAATTTCATTCCCGGCAAAAACGGGATAGTCATCTTCTCCGATCGCATTTCGTTTAATACCTTACGCCGGGCTGGCTCAGATTTTTTTTTTTTTGAATTAATCGAATCTCATGTTCTTCTTATATTTCTATTTTTTATTCATTGTTTTACAATGTTGCTTTGATTTATTTTTACGGAAGAGAGAAATCATTACCTCGTTATGCATAAAATTATGTTCTTTTAATGAAATGTCAATTTTTATTTATTTGTTATATTTCCTTTGTACATTTCTATATACATTTATTGATTTTTTGATTAAATAGTTACCTTCATATTTCAAAAACTATTCAATTGTTAGAACAAAAAACATCGCTAATAGTAGAGAAACCTACGTCTGCCATAATCAACCAAAGAAAAACGTACTCGATTCTTACATTCATAAAATAATACAATAATCTATATCTGTCTTTGTCAGAGAGCTTGGAACAAACGAAGACGAACATACTCGACTGCTACATTTATTTTAAAATTCACACAAATTAAATTCGCACATGATACTTTAAATGATAAACAATCCATTTTCAGTGCCGTATAAAACATGAAACGTGATTTACCCAGTGATTAAAGTTTCGTTCTTGTCGAACGCATGCGGCAAAAAACAAAACGCTCCGGCGTATCGGGCCACCGCGGTCACATTGATAGGCAGTGTGCGGACTGAACTTTAAGAGGGTTGCTTTGTCGAGGCGTTCGCTACCCTTTAAACCGCCTTCTTGTACGTCTCTTTCCCGTGCCCCGCCACTACCGCCCCCTGCCACCCCCCTCCCAACGCTTCCCGTCCTTCGCGGTCCTCTTACTCTCTTTCAACGTCTCAAACTACCCCTCGCGCGGCCCCGAAGCCCGAAAAGCCCTTCGCTTCGAAGAAACTCTAGGGTGAAACCAAGGAGACCGGATTAGAAGGGGCGAACGAAGCCGGCCTCCGGAGATCCTGGACCTCTTGGAAGGGGGCTCGCGGAGAAGCGTCCTCCACTTTCGAAAATTGCATCAACCCGGTTATTATCGATAAGTCAGCATCATTCCGTCATTGCCGAACCGTCGTTGATATTTCGTCGAATTTTATTTAGGATCCTAAATTATACGGCAAATCGCCGTAAAACCCTTTGTTGCCGAATTTCGGTTACGAGTCATATGAATTGACGATTATTTTACGACGCGAGTTTTTGACTTACTCTGATCCCAAAGTCGTCTTGTATGGATGATTATTTTGGAGACGTTGGATAAACGACCCACTTATGAGTTTAAGGTGAAGTTGATTGAGGTAGTTGAAGTACATATAGTTATTGTGAATGACAATTTAACTAAGTAACTGATATTTTTCGAAAACAAAATTTAAATGAGTGTAAGAAATTGTATAAGTCGATAGCGTGCTATTTCCAGGAAGAAAAATTGTCAACTCGATGAAATTACACACCGGATTTAATCACCGAAATTGGATCATCAAAAATACACAAGACATCTAAACTGATGAACATTCGATATTACTTGTCGCTGATAAATTCTCACAACCAGTTTTTCACAATATTTTTATATAAATTGCGAGTAAGGATGCGAATTAAAATGGTAGATGGAAGAGGCGCGTTCGCCGAAAAAAAGTAGGAGGGACTGATGGGAAAGACGACGGGAATACTTCAATTTCCATTTTTAATGTCGCGGAGAACCAGATGGTGCAAAGTGGAAGGGCGCCTAGATGAATCAGAAAAAAAGATTATAATTCGATTACTCTTTTTTCAAATAATTCAAGGATTTCCCATCATCTTTTCCAATAGCTTGTAACTAGACGCGACCGCCAAATAAACGATTTTTTTTCGCCATATTTTCAGGCGTTTCGGTAAATAAATGTTACATTCCAACGTACGCGACGTTTGCGCTTACCGAGCATGCGTGATTCGAAGCCGCAGAAACGCGTATCCACGCAGTCGCACGCATTCCAATAACCCGGCAGTAAAATTTGCTAAGCGGTGTAAATAATGGGTGGGAACAGTTGGACAGTTTTCAGTTATTTTTGCCGTGCGCGCGCAGGCATAATTTAGGGAAAATTTATAGCCGCCGCTCAATTACGCGAAATATTGTCAAAAAAGCAGCGAACAATTCGCCGCTCCTGCCAGGATCCCCTAAATCACCGGCTAACACGGCCAAGTTCGCTCTCGCGTAGTCATTCAGTGCTTCCTGTTGGCTGTTCGTTTAAATTGAGCGATCGTTTAATTATTTTCCCGTGCATCGTTTCGGCCACCTCCCCTGCACGTTTTTTTTTACCCTTCTCCAAGTGTATTCATTACAAACTCCGATCTTTGAAAGAGAAGGATGAAAGAATATTGAAAAGATATAATTGAAGTCGATTGAAGGAAATTATCAAATAATTATACGAAAATAATAATGACATAAGAATAATATTTGTTTAATTATGTAGTAAACAATTTTGTTTTGCTTTGTTTATTTGAAGTGTTAAATATTTTGTTAATAGGATATCATATAAATATTTTCATGATAATTTAAACACATGGCATTTGTGTCGATATTTCTTTTTTCCTTTTTTTAATTCAAGGCAAATATTATATCATTGCAAAAATTTTGGTATTTCGTCCGCTTGAATTTCACAATTCGAAATAAATTAACCGAAAATGGTATAGGATTCAACTTATAGATAACTGCTGTGAATGTTGGGCGCTACCACGCCGAGCTTTGCAACCCACAATCTGAGGTATCCCCAGAAGAAAAAAAAAGGAAAGAAGAAAAAAGAAAACAAAATAAAAATAAATATTTCACTCGGAAATCCACTCGTACTCTCTCTCTCTCTCTCTCTCTCTCTCTCTCTCTCTCTCTCTCTTTCTCTCTTTCTCTTTCTTTCAACGAGCTGGGGTTATTTGATATATTTCCAAGCGAAAGGCGAATTTTCCAAATGAACCGCCGAAATAACGAACAAATCTCGCTGATTGCTCGGGTATATTGTCCGACTAAAATATTATGTGGGATTGTCATATCGATTATACAAGAGTATTATTAAATCAAAGATACAATTTACATTCCTTCTTACATTGATGAAATTGGATATACCGTTAAATTGAATATACTTTATATTGGCGAGAATACAATTTTATCGCATAAATTAAAATTTTTTTAATTGACATTCGACTATCTAAATATTTAGTTAAAATTACCAAACAAACATCTCAAACTTACATTCTTTTTTGACAATGGAATATTAAAATAAAATAACTCACAAAGTAACTCAGCTATATATTTTGTTAAAGCAAGAAAATTCCTTTCTCGGTCAGTAGCCGGTTGTTGGTTAAAAATGACAGTTTGTCAATTAAATGAAAGTTGAAACCACATATGTCGAATTTCCGTGTTTTTCAAAGAAATGGGGTGGGTATAATAATATCAGAAATAAAGACACTAAATCTCTATTCACATTTGAGTAAGAACATCGAAAGCAACAAACCGTAAATGATGGATTGAAATTCAAACTTTAGATACATCTGTCTTTGGCATGTCGATCAGTAAATTGTGCGAAAAGGATGAAAGGTTCGCCGCTTACGACTATTGCGTTAATGTCAAAGTGGCACAGATAGATAATTGCCGGGAATCAGTCGTCGAAAGCGAAGCTCGCTAAATACTTTGAATGTGCGTGTTATGAGGCTTCGGCTTTTATTTACACGACAATAAGGCACACTTGCATGGCACTTTTACGACGTGAATGTATTTCTTGGGATGCAACAAAACTCTATGAATGGCCTTTGTCATGATTCGGCAATTGGTTCTTAAAGTGATGCAAACGCCGATCACCGTTCGATGACATTTGACGACTAATTTTCTTGTGATTATACTTCGAAGGGTAAACTGAGGATGTAAATTAAAAAGGGGTTTCGGAGTAGTTGATGGATGACGTTTGAAAATGAAAATAACTTCAAAAGGTTTCGGCTCTAGTTAGTGCAGTAAATAAGTAATCAATCAGTTGTATTTTATGAATAACCCAGTAGTAATATTAATTTTATTAATCCAGTCAGAATATGGGTCTGATTGGAAAAGAAAAATCCCAACCAGAGCCATATTGATCCAATGCGTCCCAAATTTATTTGGGTTGATTCTAATAAGGAAGAAAGACGAAAATCTTGTCACTTTTTATAAATTTTTCTCAATCATTTGCCTAGTTTCACTTATTTTGCTCGATTCTAAACATCGAGATATCGCACATCCTTAAACACTTTAGCCATAATCTATCATCTTCAACAGCGGAAAATCATTCAGCCATCATAATCTCGAGCAATGACACATTTTCTTAATGACCAGATGTTTTTTTCTATTTCTTTTTTCTTTTGTTTTTTTTTCGTTTGTTTTTTATTTTCTCCCGCGTCGAGGGCGAAATGTGCGGTGCATCAGAATTCACAGGTACGTTGCCGTTTCGTAACTGGAATAGGCGGGTGGCAGGCGGGCGAATAGGAAGGCACTACAGCACAGTTGGAGAGTCCTCAGCGCCGCAACATTACGCTGATTGCCTGAATTATCCGCAACCAGCAACCCTACTGAAACTAGTCTACTCGCTATATATGTACATCGGTCATCCCTCTCTACCTCACTCACTTTCCGTTTCCCTCAGTTTCTCTACGCTTCTTTCTCTTGATCTCGTCCTCCCCCCACTCCGTCCTTCCTCTCTGTTCCCCTTGTTGACAACCAGTCGTTTCATCTCACTTATTTGGAAGTTTAAACTCGCACGGCACTCGTGCACGTTTACATGCTACATACAGCTCCTGCAATCAACTCAACCGCATATATCTTCCATGTTGTATGCAACACACAAATCCACGCACGCATCCACCTTCTAAGTGCATACCGTTATGCTACTGACGGGTTAACGATTTTGCGGGGCTTCGGAGTGGAAGACTGAAAAACATTGCATACGAAAAAAAAGGACTCGGGTGAAAAAAAAGCCTGGCATCGAATTTTGATATTAGACAGACGATTAAGTTCAAAGTTGATTGTGTTTTTACTGCTGGAGTTCCAAGCAAATTTTTATGAGTAATTATAAATAGTCGAATATATTTTCATGTAGAAAAATGCGATAACTAAAACTATAACAATACTGTTACAAGTTTATATTAAATTTTGAATTTGAGATCATAAGAATTATATGAAAAAAGGAGAATGGTTTTAATTTTTTCTGCAATATTGTTTCGCAAAAGACACTATTAGTATTTATACATTCATAAATGTAGATTCCGAGAAACGTGATTACATCCTGGAATTCTCAATTCAATTATAGATACATCCTGGAATTTTTAGAATTATATTATTCTTCCTTAACTTGTGAGTGATAATATGACCCGAGTTACAGTTTTCAGTATAAAAGTAAAGTGAATCGATATGTGAATATCGGTCTCTGACCAAGTCAGCCAATCGTGCGATCGATTACACATTGATACCAGTGACAAACGCTGAAAATTCGAAGACAACGAAAGACAAGTTTAAGTAACGAGCGTTTACACAATACCGATGCGTAGTGAATTCGGGTGAAGTACATTAATCAAGCGAGTAGTACAACTGAACCCTTCATGCAAAGGCGCCCAAGAGTGTCGCCCAAATGAATTCACGACCAAGATGATAGTTTTGTCGAGTCACCCTCCCTCCCCTGATAATAAGTCGAACTTATGAGCCGTGCAATTTTATTAATCCGCGTAGAGATACGAGACACGGAAACAATATTGACAGGGTCAGGACGGTCGAAATTTATGAAAGTGACGTTCAATATAAAATGCAATGTAATACAACCGATCGAAATGTCTCCGGGTCGTTTGATATTGAAACCCCGTGTTGTAAGTAATAAATTATTTATCACTATGGTTGCTGATCTCAAGATACAGTCCACTTTTACATATTTGACGGACTCATTTATAAGAAAAAAAAAATTACAAATAACAATTTTCATACATCCAACACCTTATTGATTTAATTGTATCAATAATAATTGTCGATGTGATCAGTCAAGTCGAATTGAGAATATTGATAGTTTAAAGCTTCCTCGTGCCTTACTTGTACACCTTTTATCGTCCGAAAATTCCAACAAATAAAAATTTCAACGTAAGTATCATTTCTCATCAATTCTAACGATTTTTTTCAACGCTGAAAGCTGTAACCGAACGACATTACAGCTCGTGAATATCGACAATCGATTGTCGCGAGACACCGTATTGCTCGTAGAATTCAGCGGCTCGGCGATACGAGACGAAAGAAGCCGGCAGTTGGAATAGGCGAGTTGTTATCGTCGTGTACACTTGGCATTTCGATTCCGCTGACATAGTGACACGAAAGCCGTCGGCTGAGGCCATCCACGGACCGTGATAAATGGGACGCGCGCCAGCGCGGATAAAGAAGCGGCGAATCGCGGCACAATGCCGCGCGACGGAAGCGCCAGGGAGGCTTTAATTTCCCTCGCAGTTCCTGGTAATTACCGAGTGGCAAGTCCCGATAGCCATCTCCATCTACGGCCACAATGGTCCTTCGAAACACCTTGCGCCCCGCGCAACTCTCGACCCTTGTTAACGACAAGCCCTTGTTTGCTATCTGTTATCTGCCTTTTGCTTAGACACCCCCCCCCCCTGCTTCCGCTTCCTTTTTCGATACTTTTTGTCAGACAATTACGACTCTCGAGCAGACTCTTCGGATTTCCATTCGGACTAATTATCTCAATTAGATTGTCGGGAGGAAGTGCAATTCAGGTTCTGTAATGACCACCAAGACCGCGAGGTAAGCTCGAGATAAAGAAGATACGTTTTTATTGTTGCTTTAAATGCTATGACTAAATGTAAATGAATAGTTGACATTTGAGTCAAGTAATAATATAATGTGGACCGAAACATTGTTGCCTGTGTAAGTACTTTGGTAGCTTGGTGGCTTTTTAAATAGAATTAAATTTACAATGTCCAAGAAGTTCAACAAAAACAAGTAAGAAGTATTTTGTCGGGTAGCTGTGCAAAATGTTTGAAATTATTTCTTTGTCATTGTTAAGAAACTGCCTTGCAATCGTATTGGAATATGAAATTCATTTCTAATTTGATTCTTGATAAGTTTCTATTGAGTAATAATTTAAAATAATTATCATTTTTATATTAAGATACAATAGAAATGAAAAATGTAGATTGTAAGTTATTATATGCTTCGAGATTGAACCCATTAGTATTGCAAAATTAACTACAACTTAGGTGGACCATTAACGAGCGCCATCTACAACTCAGGCGGGCTCTACCTATTGCGTCGAATTACTTGTAGTGATAAGTTATAAGTTACAACACAGAAACAAAGAATTCTTCACAATATCATAATAATCTCAATTACCAAACAACTTTTTAAAGTCAGTAAGATACACACTGATCCTTAAAATACATTTTTTTCGGTAAAGTGACCTGGTAAATTTTGTCAATTCCCGAAATACAAGATGACTCAAATTTATAACTGTTACCTGATGTTGCACCAACCTGAAACGAAGCAATTACTTGCGACAGTACGTAAACCGATTATCAAACGAAAGAAATTTTTCTTCACTTTCCTGGAAGCATCTGAAACCAAGCTCACGTTTCGCTACATACTCCAGCCTGGTGCCAGCAAAATGTTGATTATAATCGAAACAATAAATTGCTGCACCGTATTACGTAAGTTGGCACAATCGCTAAATCCTCGCAGCACCCAGCCTCCCTTGCTATTTGCAAACTTAAGGCGACTTCGTCAGAAGTGAAATACCGGCTAGCGATTCGAAACAGTCTCAAGTCCTTTCAGAGTACGCGAACAAGCCGGAAACTTGCAAACTAGTCGCCCAAGTGTCACCAAGAATTCGGTGCAACGACGCGTTAATCCTTGATGAGAAGCTTGATGTTCGAACGCCGAGTGCCGCGGGTACTTCATCAAGTTCATGATTGAGACATTGATTTAAATCAAGAAGATCAATATGCGTCGCAACTGGATTTCAATTCATTAAAACTTTTGCGCCGGCGCGGCGGTCCATCATTTATCCGGGAAAGAAAGCCCGGCAAAATATTCCCGGCCGTGGATCGCCTTAATCAGGACTAATGCGCCGCGATTTTGATTGAATCACATTTAATTAAGCACTTCCTGGCTGAACGGGATCGTCCTAATACGCCGTGTCGACGGTTTGCGAGTCGCTCGGGCGAACAGCCGGCGGCGGAATCTTCCGGAAGCGGCAGTCCCGTGAATCGCGACGCGGGGTCCTTTCGCGTCGTTCGACTGAAAAAATAAAGCAAGTCTCGAGCACTTACTTGGGTCATAACTCCCGCACGCGTTCCCCTAGTTTCTGCCCCAATCGCCGCCATAAATACCGGAGCGGCGAAAAAAGGAAGGAGCCGGGAGGAAAGTGAGTGCGAGGCGAAGTCGACGGCGCGCTGGGGGACGCGGACTCCGGGACTTTAAAACAAATATATCGTGCGTAAATCCAGCGAGGATGCCGAGCGACTTCGGGCTCCGAGGGTCCTGTCGAGCAAATCGCAGCCGCTTTACTTTACATATTTCGTATCAAAGTGCTCGTGTCAACATTGCCGGGGAAAAAGAGTTTCGCGCACTTTTAAAACCTCGTTTATCTCCGCGCTTCCGAGGCCTCGGCCAACTTTCAACGGCGAACGCGGGCAATGTTATTAGAATATCACTTCTTGACAATGGGAAGGATAAATCACGACTGTTCTTTGAAATCTTTAGCATTAGTAAAGTTGATGAATATTTTTGGGGATATTGGTGGTGATAATTGCGTCGATAAATGTGTGGGTACTTGGTTGATTATATCTACCAACTATATTAAATAGTTGTTGGAAATTGTTAAATAAACTACACATTATGCTTAGAGCAACTCAATTCTAGTTGAATTAACAATCTGCTAATTAAACGAATAATTTACATAGTTGGCTCAACTATGGAATATGGTTGGCCGTATTTAACTATGCATATAGTTGAGCCAACTATATGCTGGTTGTGCACACCATCATTTTTCTCAGTGTAAGTTAACTTCAAAATTGACATTTATTATTCAAAACGTCGAGAAAACGTTATTAGTTAATAAACGTTAACACTGTCTTTATAATTTTATCCCGTAATGTTTAATTTCAGTTTGTGATTTTGCATATAATACGCGGTCTAGATATGAAATATTGCTTTCCAATAAATTCTCGTGTTATTTGATAGATATCTAGTCGTTGATACATAAATTGTTAGTGTCAATTATGATGAGGTATTTTGATCTAATTACCCAATCTATTTAAATTATATTTCTAGTTTATGTATAACTATTTCTAATATATGAATTATCGAAAAAATAGATTTAAGTAACCTTTCATGTTTATAATATATATTTTTAGACATTAAGATATAAATTTAGTAGTTTTAAATAAATATTGAAATGAATTTTGTTTATAATACTAAAACTGTGTTTTTTTAGTTAACGAATCTTTTATACAATAATGGTATTTGTTATTTGTAATCTAGAAAAGAAATCTTCTATTCTTTCATCGAAGTAAAGACGACGTGCGATTATCATTCCGACCATTTATTTTGCTTAGTGCAAGAGCATAAGAATCAAACGATTCAAACTAAAAAATGATTCAAAAGTCAGTGGAAAATGAAGATAAATGAAAGTAAGAAATTGAAAATAATTGTCGGGAAAGAAAACGTTTGAGCAAAGTGTAATATAGAAAAAAAAGTACGATTAGTAAAATGTTGTTAATGTTTAATTTTTCAGGCTGTATAGACACGAAAACGTAACTTTTCTACATTTACATAAAGAAACATTTCTCTGTCTACACTTATGTCAAAAATAAACAATAAACAGCAGCGATAGTTCGAAAATATACAATTATAATTCACATTTGTTCAAATTTTGTACATTTCGGTCGATTCGTTTAGACAAAAGGAAAGTTTTCTCAAAATATTACGTAATCAAAATGTCGCTATCAGACATATCAAAATCGTATCGAAACTGCATTTCTATTCACCACATGTGCAAGAAAAACACTACTTACACGCGATCGATTAAAAAAGACCGAGATCGGCACGTATTCTTCCAGCGAGAGGTGCATTTTAGTTGAACAAAGTAACATAGCTTTGGCGGAAAAGTATTATTGAAGAACGAGAAGTAACCTACTTCTATTCGCGCTATCTTCCTACGCTCGTTTGCCTTAATTTGAAAGCATATGTAAAAGAGGGAACAAGAAAAAAGTTACAGAAAAAAAGGAGGTGAAGAGAGGGTGGAAGGGGGTGGAAGAAGGAATAGCACGCGGAAACGTCCCTAAGAGTTAAAAAAAGTGGCTAACGATGTTCCACATTTCCGTCTTTTATACGCTCTTCCCTCCGCGGTTTCTCCAAGTGCAGCTCCAGATCCAATATAATTCCGTTATAAATTAAGCTGCTCGTACAACACGTGCCTCCTTCATTACGTCGAGTGGTGCGCATAACGAAGCGAGTTAATCAGAGCCGGGCTCAATCCGCGAAAGAGCAACTACCGTCGATATGTGCGAAAGCTGAAGAATGGAAACTCGCGAAAAAGTGGGGGAAAGGAGGACGCGAAAAGGGGGCGAAAAGAGAGGTAAACAGGGTCCGTCAATTCGGCGTTATTTTGGTGGTCGGAACTCTCGACGACGCGATTGTGAGCGCGACTTGATTGCATGCACCAGGCTTGTTTTTTTTAAATGACGTAGAGAAAGTAGAGTCAAAAAACGGAAAATTATATATATACATATAAAGTTCATTTGCGGAAATTGAAAAATTTTTAGAAATTTTTTATTCCTCGTTGGGTTTTAATTTTGAAAAAATGGTTGCTATAATCCTAGTGCAAAATAGTAGGGACATTTTTCGAAAAACATGTTGCTTAAGGATGAGGTTTTCGAGCATAAGTGTCGTCGTAAGAAAATTTTTTTCTGAGAACACTGTTTTATTAGAAAGATAGTTCTTATTTTATTGATCGAACGTATTTATGTTGTGAACAAGATCACGATAAAATTGAACGAAAACACCATGTATATTGAAAGAATAAGATTTTAAAACAGTAATCCCGGAAAGAAGTTTAATTAATGGAAGTTTTCCTTAAAATATTTATCTTAGAAAATAGTTTATTGTATTCTGGAGCAGTATTTTTAAAAATAACACGTATTTGGTAAAAATATATTTTTAGAAAATCTGGTTTCCACGAAAAATTTTTCTCGAAATTATCATTTTCCAATTGTTTTTTAAGGCAATTATTTACTAAAAAGTATGCATTTCAAAAAAACAAAAAAACTGTTTCCTATAACAACCATTTTCTCAAAACATTTTTAATTTTACCAATAAATTGAAAAGTAATAAAAAACTTTTCATGGTTGCATTTAATTTTCTATCCGATATACTCAAATAATCGACGTACGAAACCAGTAAAAGTATTACATTGTAATTATCAATTTTTTGATTATAAAAACACTAAACCGAAATACAGCATCACAATTTCCCAAGCTACTTAACAGTCAGAAAATTGATAGTGTACACAATCAGCATATAGTTGGCTCAACTATAGTCATAGTTGAATACAGCCAACAATATTCCTTAGTGGAGCCAACTATATAAATTGTTACTTCAATTAGCAGATTTAACTACAATTTAGCTACTCAACAAACTACTAAGCAAAATTGTAGTTTTTTACCAATTTCCAGCAACTGTTCAATATAATTGGCAGAGCTAACCATTTTTTCGTCAGTGTACAGGTAACAAAGGTATACCCACTTGAAACCACTGACGTTACAATTTCGTGTTTCAATTCAAATTAACTTCGAGATTTTGGCCTTTACGCTTGACCGTTTTACCCTTCGCAGCCAAGTGACTACATTGAAAAGTCAAAATTAGAATTAAAGAAACCCAATCCCGTTATTAAATCCGTGTAATCCTTTAACGACATTTCCTTTAAGCTCGCGGGACGCAGAAACGTGCAGTGAAAACTTGGTCACATGCAAGGCTCACCCTTGATGCCATTCACGTCATTGTTCAACGTACGATCAAAGAAAGGCCAAAGAGAGAAACTCCTCTCAATGTCACCATCACTGTCACAGTGTATTGCACTTGAAGAGAGACCACGATAAATAGAGATGTACATATTAAGGAATGTCTTATACACCTCGGGTTATTTGTGTGCAAAGATGGCCAGACTCGCGGTGCACTTTGTGTTTGAAATAACATAAGTTCGTTCGTAAAAAGCCGAAGGCTAAAAGGTTCGACATCTAACTTTTCTTACGCTTCGTTTTATACGACCAATTTTTTTTTTCAAAATCATCCCGTAAATACGTTAATTTTCATGTAATGAGCTAAAAAGTCATTTTTAATTTTAAGAAGCACGTGAAAGATTTAATGTAATTGAAAAATCTGTTCGATTTCATGGTTTTTTCGTCTTTAAAGTTCTATAAATTGAACATTAATTTTGTTAGAAAAATTTATTTTCAAATCAAATTGATTTAAAAAAAAAATAATAAAGAATAAAAAAATTATTGCAAACAAATTGAATAACCGAACCAACATTCGATTCTAGATGCAATTAACTGTTTTTTCCCCATGTCCGATCAAGCGAGTCCCTCGGCGCATTAAACGGCGTTCTTGAAATTCATCACGAATAGCAGCTACTAAAGCAAACAACGGAAAAAATATGTATATAAAAAAAGAAAAAAGGAAAAAGGACGGGGGAAAAACTGCTGCATCCGAGATTCCATTTTATTGGCAAAGTTTAACTTTACTCGACAGCGCGGAAATGAAACAGGAAGAAAAAAAATATAAACGCGTTTAAAAAAAAAGGGGGATCAAAACAGCAACAATCAACAATAATATGTAGCGAAGAGAAAATGAATTTTCATCCGATGAACGGCTGCAGAGTCACAGTCTCGTAAACATTTCCAGTTTGTCAGTACAACGTATATAATCAAGTGCAGGTATTAATTTTGCATAAATGTAATTAACGTTTCCAAATTACATCACCATACGACATCCTAATCACATTTACATCATAACGACGCCCCAGACGAAAACTATGTTGTTTCAAATTTTGGTTCATTTTGAAACTGTCTATTTGAAAATATATGTAAAATTATGCGAACGTTTTTCGTCTGTAACGTTCTTAAAACGACAACTATTTTCCCTCGAGTTATACCCTTTGTCTAATCTCAGTCTGATTTGACTCAAGCATTATACTTCACAGTTGTACCAATGTCCAAAACAACTATCTCATTCTCGAAGAGCATTATTAATCGAACCGAAATTGGATCAACGTCGCTCGATAAACAAATCAAAAGAAAAAGCGCTGCTTTGGAAACGCGGGTTTCGAAAAGGTAACTATGGAAAATAATTCGGGGGAGCGAGTGGCCGAGGGAAAATAAATTGTTGAGCCGGCAGTACATAAGAGGTTCCGCATCGGACTGGTCAGACTTTTATATACAAGCTTATATGTATTGTGTTGCTACATACATACGACAGTATATAAGTCTGTGTTCACATGTGTGTGTGTGTGTGTGTGTGTGTATGTGTGTGTGTGTGTGTGTGTGTGTGTATCTACGGCAATAGACGGGAAAACCGGGCTCATGAATACAGGAGTATTTGCGCAGGTCGTAATGATACGCTCGTGTGAGTGTGGGAGAGGGACGCGAGCGGAAAATCCGCGTGGCGCGAGAGGACGGTTGATACGCTATGCGTGGCCGTCGGCGGCCCCGCTCGGCCGAAGCCGACTGATATTTCGCGAGAGGCGCGCCAAGTTACGTGCCTCGACTCGCAACGAGGTCCCAGCCAAATCAGCCACCAAATTCGAAGTGGATCGCTCGCGGCGCAAACCCGCTCCGACCGGATTGCAGATTGAGTGCTCAGCCAACGATGCGATTACCCCATCGATTTTTGACACTATTGCATTACGTGACACTTTTTTTCCTTCCCTCATTTTTTCCTCTATTTTTCGTCGCGCGATACACTTCGTTTGTTTGCATGTTATAGAGATGTTGAAGATAGTCGCAGCGCTGCAGTTCAATTGGTTCGCCAGATTGCGTCGCGTGATCGGAGTTCAGGTTGTTCGGGTCTCCGTACTCCGGGGGAATATAAATAAACAATAAAGAGGGATGACAGAATTGGGGTTCTTCAGTTCGAATCGCGCCATGCATTCCGTATTGATACAAGTGTGTTACAATGTAGTGGGGACATGCTGATGGAATTTCCATTGAATTAAATGAAAATAATTGTGAAGACTGAAGAACAGATTTTAATGTGGGAAGAAATTGCGTCAAGTGTATGGTTGTAACATCGAGCTACAGAAAAAGGTTTGGTTGAATCAACCAAATTTTGGATGGACCAACGAAATTGCAGGGTTGATAATGACCAATTAAATATTAGGTTGCGTTAATCAAATTTTTGTTCATTTTATTACTGAACTTAGAAAATTGTTGAATGACATAATCATCAACCAAATGATTTGAGTGAATCAACCAAATTAAATTTCACAGTGTACTTGAAGTAAATATATAATGTGAGGATACTTATGCATCACAAGAATACTTTTTATTCAAAATTCGTATATAATGTAATTGGAAATAATTTACAAATAATAAGTATTTGATGCAACAACACGTGTGACCACTTTGCATTTCTCACGTGTATAATTTATGTATAAAAAAAGTATATAAAATAACAATAATACTTTAAATAATAGAATGCCAAAGGAAATTAAAAGTGTGTTAATTCTGATTCTATTTATTGTGCGTTTATGACAATTAAAGCACTGCATTTGATGCAAAAAATGAATTAATTCTCTCGCTATTACTCTTTCTACAACTCCATTCGCACAGCTCTATGCCTCAAATTAAGTTATAATCATCGGAACCAAATTTCACGATACAATTTTCCCGGGACACGAAACAGCAACAACCTTTGTCTTTTTTTCAGCAAACAAAACGATTTGGTCAGCTGCGGCGTCTCTAATTGCATCCGCGCGATCGTATATTTTTTAATTAAACCGCGGAAATAAAGTGTAAATGCCTCTTTTGTTCATATCGATCACGTGTAATATCAAACGGCATTCGTCCGCAAGCGCGACGCGTTTCCCGCCTTTTTTCTTCCCCGTCGCCCGTCCTTTTTCAACGCCCGCTTCTTTTTCATCGGCCGAATGGCGCGGCGCCGTTAATTATCGCGCGATCGGCACTACGAATTTCGAATTATTCGGCGCGCTTTGTTCGCGCGCGTGGCATTGTGCCGTTTTAAAACCCCGCTTTCCCTCTCTTTTGTCATCGACGTCGGCCGATGATTTTTCGCCGGGCCATTGTCGCCCCGGCACGAATTTCGGCCGCGGAATTATGTCAATTTTCGGATCATTAATGCCGGGTCAACGATCGTGACCGGCGCAACAATATGTCGCATGGACCGATGGCGATTTGTGTAATTAAGGCATGCACAACAATTTATACAACGACGAAGATTGGGCGTCAAAAATTGATTAACAGTTCTCGTTGTGCGCCGCGCTTGTTTGCGCATCGAGCCAATTGCGACACGGTAAATTATAATATATTAAACGGCTGGCGGGTGAAAAGTCACGGGAAATGTGGGCGCGGGGGAAGGGGGGTACGAGGCGCGTTCTTCAATCGGTGTTTGCTTTTCGGTTTGTTTACTGTTTCGGGTTCGTTGTGCTGCAAAGTTTTTTGCTCGTCGCTCGAGGGTCGTGCAGTTATTGGAGATGGACGCTCGGGTTTTCGTTTCGCCGCTGCAAATTGGAGTATCAGGGTTATCAAAAATTTTGGACGCTGTCGGCCTTATACCAATCAGGACTTTTGAATGCTTGGACGTGGAATTCAAACACTGAGTCAATAATTTTTATAAATTTTCAATTCATGATAGTGCACTCAATAATGTGCAATATGATTGCAATTCCATGATTTGTATTTGCGCATTCAAGCAACGAAATGCTTCAAAGGGTTACATTTTTTTCGCAAAATAAAATGCGTTACCAAAACTCCTTACACCGTCACCTTTGAACCCCGACGTACAATCGGACGCAGTGGTCTTGAATTTCAAACATGAAAATGCCGCTAAAAGTGCATCACTTGATTTGCGCATAATGCACAGCAGCGGCTGAGTTAGTATTGGGCAGAAACAAAACAGAGAGGCCAAGATGGGATGCGGGAGGCTCGCGATGAATTTTTGAAAGATTGCCAAGTGTTCTTCGCCGGCTAAGACAAAAGTGGCGCGAGGTAACTTGCATGCACGAACACGTGTCCGCGAACAAGAGACGCGAACAAGTTTGACTGCGGGAAGAGCGAGACGCCGCTCGTGGACGGCACTGTGGAAACGCGCGCGAGTGTTTGTGTGCATTGGTGCGCGCACGTGAACTCGAGAGAGAACAACTTACAAAGTGAAAAGTGAAATAGAGGAAGAGGTAGAGGGCGAGTGGGAGTGCCCAAGATGGCGCCACGGTGAGTGGCATGGCCGAAGGGACGAGCGAGGAGGAGAGCGCGAGCGCGGTGGGAAGGGTGAAAGATAAATGACGTGTCCACCACTACCAGTGCCGTGAAGACGCGGCGAACGAGCCAAGACGATGGGTGCCTCCATTAAACATAAGCCGCTCGCTTGCTTACCCTCTAACCTTCCACTTTTCAGTTAGCGAAATTCCGCCTCGGCGACCCCGCGCGCTTCGAACCGAGTTCCTCCTCTGGCCGGAATTTCGCGACTGTCTAAGCGAGGGATCATCGCTTTGGCGAGTCGATGATCTCTTAGAAAACTTGTCCGAAAAACCGTTTGCATTTCGAGGCCTGTTAAACATTTATGAACGGGGTGGTAAAACTGTTTACCTACAGCAAAAGTATACGGTAAAATGTGAAATGACGAAGGGAGTCGGTTCTGACACTAGAAATGTTAATTCAACTCCGTGTGGGTGTCGTTTAAGTAAAATCGTACCCACACAGTGTTGGAATCAACATTTTTGAAGTTGGACTGAACTCTCCCTGACAATCCTTTTTTCACAGAGCGTAATGTAATGAATTTTCTACACTTGTGATGAAAGTGATTAGTTTCCTCACTTGTAGGAAAAGTAACCACTTTCCACACTAGTAAAGAAAATGACTACTTTTTCTAGTCTTGATTAAATTTAAGCAAATTCGTATGAACGATGCGATTTAAATATAGCATTTTTAAGGAGTTTATGGATCTTTGTTTCCAGATATTTCACACACTCTTTCTGCCATCGAATCATTTTCGATTTTAATTTATACTTACTTTATTATTATTTCTAATTAACTTTCGTTTCTCTACAAGAATGTACGTTTTGATTTAACGGGATCAGTTAAAATTTGTCCCTCTTTACCCCCCGCGACACTGATCAACGCCCATCCTTCAAATCGCAACGCAACGTCAACGTCTCACCCCCCGCACTTTATCATTCGCAGCGATGTCTCCCCCGCTCGCGCATTATTCACTCTCCATTTGCCAGTGTACATTTCTTTCGCGCCATTCTTCATCGCTCGCGCCAATTGATCCCGCATCGAGTAACTGTTGTATATCATTTCAATTAGTCGTCTGCTACGGCGATAAAGCGCCCCCGCCCCGCCGAGTCGCACAAAGATCCGGCCGTAAAATGCAAAAGCGGCCAGAACCCCCGCCGACAATAAGACGCGGGCCGCGGAGGTTTACGAGTTCATGGCTCCGTGAGCCGCGCATTATGAACTATCGGAAGACACATTAACGCGAATCTGCACAGCCAATAACTCGGCTCGGCGCGCGTAACGCGGGATACGACATCGCGCCGGGGGCGACGAAGAAATTATCCCGCGCGAAATTATCCCGCGATTAATAATCTACGCGTTACACGCGTGATTGGGCCCTTCTAGTAGAAATTACAATATGACTACGACGTGGCCTTGATTTGGAAATTATTACGCATGGTAGGTCCTAGTCTGGCATGATTTCTACGTAGAATAACATTTTACGATAAGTTTCTAGAAGTTTCTAGACAAAAAATTTAGACAATTTCACCAATTTAATCCTATCTCTATACGCAGACAAATGCATTGGAAAAAGTGCTATAATTATGGCAGTTTTCCTATATTTAGCTGTAGTACTATTATGAAAACATGGTTTATTGAGGACGGACTACTAAAACTATAGCACTTTTTCCAATTTATTTTTTTCTGTGCATTATCC